>JAQZBX010007249.1:10601-51146 GCA_029593785.1 Cabassous unicinctus | reverse complement strand
AATGGCATGTGGGAGAGCCAGCAGAGAACGGGTTGAGTCGTCCAAGCCCGCCGGGGGAGAGCTTGAGAAGGAAGCTGGAAGAGGCTTCCTGAGGAGGCGAGCTCTGAGAGGTGTCCCGAAGGAGTCTGCCAGATGAAGAGGGCCAGCCGAGAGCTGAGGTAGGTCTAGTGAGCAGAGGAGAATGTCAAAGGACACAAAACCTACACACCCATCGCGAGGCCCAAGACCCAGGCTGTGGCCTGCCTGGAAAAACCTTTTATCATTATTTTTTATACAAAAGATAACATGAAAACCTGACTATAAATAATTCCAACAAACCAAAAGAGGTTTTCAGATTAAAATCCCATTTCCAGTCTTCACCCCATTTCCAATCCCCCACTGTTCCTAAGAGGTAAACACTGTTAACAGGTGGGTAGTTTTCCTAGATTTTATTTTTCATGTGTAGTGGAATAATATTTTGGTGTATTAATCAGTACAGTTTTGTCTTCAATATATTATTTGTTTTTAAAATTTTTTTTAAGTTTTTTTAATACTTTTAGCCATACCTTCCCCTGCCCGCTTCCACCCCACTCACACACTCCCTTAAAGCAGGGCCATGAGGCAGAGGCATCAGGAATCGAGACTATTCGTGGGGAAGCAGATGTGGCTCAAGCAATTGAGCTCCCGCTTACCACATGGGAGGTCCCTGGTTTGGTTCCCAGTGCCTCCTGGAGAAGACAGCGAGCTGGTGCGAGAGGCAGGCATGGCGAGCTGACGCAACAAGAGACACAAGAAGAAAAACACAATGAGAGACACAACAAAGCAGGAAACGGAGGTGGCTCAAGCGATTAGGCGCTTCCCTCCCACATCGGAGGTCCCGGGTTCGGTTCCCGGTGCCTCCTAAAGAAACAAGGAAGATGAATGGACACAGCAAGTGCAAACAATGAGGGGTAGGGGGAAATAAATGAATAAAATAAATCTTAAAAAAAAAAAAAAAAAGTCTACTCGTGGCCAAAGCCTTAGGTTCCAAAGAGCTGAGGAAATATATTTGGGGAAATAAAAGTATTCTCAGTTCCCAAATCTTGGTTTTATGTATCAGAAGCAAAGCTCTGAAATAATTGAGGGCTTAAAGCTTATGGCATGAACAGAAGTTTGGAAATAGAATGGATGAAGAGCCCAGCTCCCTGACCCAGAGTCTAGATAGAAGGTGGAGGGATGGAAGGGACAAGACTTGATAAGGAGTCTCTGGAGCTCACAATGAGGGACAAGTCTTGAAGCAATCACCTCAGTAGGAGCGGAGGCTCCCCACTGCCACCCCTCCCCACTGCTTAGCACTTCTCGTCTTCAGCACCAGAGAGCCACCAGGGGGGCCAAGGCAATGTCCACAGAGGGTCCAGCTGCCGTGTGAATAAACAGAGCCAAGGAGCCCTTTAGTCCTGGCTGTCTTCAGTAGAGGACTTCCATTAACCAGCAGCCAGCTAGACGGCCACCGACAGTCCAGCAAACAGGACGCCTATTTACGCCTAGGACTTGGCCTTTTCCAAAGGCCCGGGCCATTTATAGGCCTCCAAGATGAAGAGCAAAGCCAAGAGACGTAAGAAGCTCATGGGAGGTAAGGCGAGCCCCAGCACCCACATTGGGTGGAACTGGAGAGGCCCAGCTTAAGATCTCTCCACTGCCCGGAGAGAGGGGACCACAGCCCAGTATACCTTTGTACACAGAAACAGATTATTGCTTAACATTCATTGGATCATACTATATAGATGATTCCATACATTGACAGTTTTGCCTCTCACCACCTACAATAGTAAGGAAAAAGTCCCTAATACACATTTGTTGAATAAATGAACAATATTTGGGCGAAATTGCCAGAACGTATAGATTTCGATTATTCTTTTTGTTGGCTGCATAGTATTCCATCATATGATATAATCCAAGTATTTTCCTACTAATGGGAAGTGATTTCTTTAAACAAGTGATTTCTATAGATTAAATACAAAGTGCAACTGCTGAGTCAAAGCATATAGGCATTTTGATAGATACTGCCAACTTGCCCTTCAAAAAAGATGTAACAATTTGCCCTCCTAGCAAAAGTAAATAATAATGATAGCCAAAGTTGGCTGGAAGCTTATTATACGCAAGGCACTTTCCCAAATGTTCTGCATGGATTGATTTGTTTATGCCTTAAACAGCCCCTTAAGATGGGTATTTTTATCTCCTTTTTACGTATTTAGAAACTGAAGCATAGAGATGTCAAATAACTTGCCCAAAGTCATGGCTTACCAAATTTTATTCTTGAGCAAAGTGTCCTTAACCATGTTCCTCTCTAAGGGGAGCTATCTATTTCCCCACACCCTCATCAATATTAGCTATTATTGATCTTGTGCATTGTTGTCAATCTTCCACAAGATAATATGGATGAACATACTATATGAGCTCAAAAGCACTAATGTGTGTAAAGGATAAAAATTAGAAAGCTTCTTGTGACTGCTTCCTCAGTAGACCCAGTTACTAATATTTTTGCTGAAAACATAAAGTTCTAATGTTCTTGCTTACAGTGTAAGAGCATTAGGGATCTGAGTTTCAGAGAGCAGAATCCACTCTAGCTAATTTCAAGAGAAATGGATTCATCATCACTTTAGTAGCTTATGGAATTTCTAGGAGGACCAAACCAAGTTTGGTGACCACATGTCCAGGGACGATGCAGCCAGGAGAGCAGCCGGTTACACAAGGAGCCTGTCCAACATCTCTCAGATAGAGTGGAAGCCAGGCAGCGGTGCTGCCATCACAGATGCCCAGAAGGCTCACAGGATCCACCCCAGTATCCCATCTCCCCAGCTCATATCGTTCACTCCATCTTCCAAGTTTCTGGTGGAAGCTACTTGCGAAAGAGTCAGAGAAATGCCTTTTTCACTTCTGGGCCTCTACATATAATCCAGAAGGGTTTGGAGTGGGTTCTACACAACCAACAGATTCTGCTACTGTAAACATATACTTTTCCTCCCTAAGGATTCAATAAGGATTCTGTCCTCTGAGAATAAGAAAGAAAGAAAAAAAAAAAGATGTGATCAATAAACATTTTTATTTTTCCTGAATTGGCCTTCTTGCAATTTGTCCTAAACATTAGGGCAGGTCTGAGCCAAGAGTGAGAATCAACTGAGTGTCTCCAGCTGTGAGGAAAGCAAAGCACAGACATGGAAACGAGTAAAGATTTAACATTTCCCAAACCAAGATAGCTGAGCCCCTGATAAGATAGATAAACCAGTGGAGAACATCGCTGTCCAGCCGGCATTGACCCCCATGTCCCAGAGAAGTGCAACGCCACTGCCACACCCATCCACACGGCTACTCTGGGACCTGCCCCATTCATTGATGCCCTTTGTAATTCTTGCACAACTACGTCTCTGGGGCCCAATGTGACTGACCTAGGAGCAGGCCCCTGACCCAAGCTGGGACAATGAGCACCTCACCAATAGTTGTGAATTTGTGACTCAGAGGTGGAACCTATAAGATACCAAATTAAAAAGAGCTGCTGTTTGCCCTGTTTCCTGCCACGTAGAGGAAGCCAGTCTATAGTGGAAGAGAAATGAAGCCAACTCAGCTGAGAGAAGCCAAGATGAGAGAGAGAGAGAGGGTTCCCATAGTGTTTGAATTTCTGGTTCAAGTAGTGCCTGCAGCCCAGCTGCATTGCAACCGTTCTTGTGACTTTCCATATCTGATCAAACTTAAGACACCATCAGTTTAAAGATGCCCCATCATGTTTGTTTTATGTAAAATACACTTGCAATTAGGCTATGATGTGCCATCAGTCGTTAGACCCATTCTATTTGAGAGATATTGATGTTTTTTTAATGTGCATTTTTGATGCATTGAAATAGAGTAGTTATTCAACTCTTCCTTGGAATCTAAGTTGCTCAAGTTGACTTACTGTGACATAAAATCAAATGAATCGTGAATATATTATGGACTTACATATGTGAATATGATGCAGAGAAAAAGTCCCAACCTGGGCATAGGATAATGTGAAAAGGACAAGTCAGTAAGCACTACTTAAGGGAAAAATTATTTCACGCAAGAATTATAAAGAGCATAAATTACCCTGAAAGCAATGATGACTGCGTCTCCTCAGCTGCTGCCTTATTGCTGAGAGGCGCCTTACAGCCCATCTTGAGGTGAAGAACTAACGACAGTAATGATAGCCTCAAGCAAGTCAATTAGCTACTAGGATTATCAAACATAAATGCCATTTTGAATATTAGTTAACATTCATTAGAATCTTCTCAAGCATAGGAAAATCCTCAGACTCAGTCATCCTAATACAGTTAAATTTCATTCAACAATTCATGATGAAGGGATGGTTCAAACTAAAGGAAGCTTTGAAACTCTACAAATATGCAGACTTTTCTTTGGTAGCAAAACAGTTTGGAAACTAAGGTTTACCTTCCTCAGTGTGGGCGCTGTCTGAAAAGCCGTGGAGGCTTACAGGCTGGCAAAGGTGGTGGTTCCACTGAAAAGAGTTGATGGAGCTAAATGGGAATTGGCTTTTACAGGTGCAACTGTCCTGTAGCCCACATTTACTTTAAATTTGGCTTGTGGTCTCGCTTCTGCCGTAGTGTGAGCTGCGAACTCACACAGCCTGCCAGATGGCAGTGGGAAGCCCATTAGTTATGCATCACACGCCCTGATCAAAACTGAAGGAAATTATGCTCAGATCGAGGAGAGATGCCTGAGAGTGAGGCGATGATTAGAATTTTCTGTTTTTCTACCGAAAATGTGACATAATCACTGTCCGTAAATAAACTCATTCTTCTGATCCAAGGACCCAATTCTGGGAAAACTCCCAGAAGAACTCCTCTGACTTGGCCATGGTTTGGGTCATCGCGCACGTTTCCATGACTTGAATTAGAGAACGCCATTGAGCCGATGGTGCCCTTTCAAGGTTATCTAGAAAAGTCTGAGAACGAGAGAAGACGTGAATATGTCAAATGTTGTGCCTTTCAGAGGAGGCCTGTTCTTCAGTAGGTGTTGGGGAGGAGAGGGAGGAACTCAGGTGTGAGGGAAGTTTATTAGAATCTTTTCAAGAGAACCAGCTTGCAGTACACAAATACTGCTGATGAGGAAGATTCCAAGGAGTGCTTTGAAAGGGGCTGGGGGCCCAGGGTGTGTAAAAGAACACTAACTGATTGTAACATTTATAATCTTTCAAATAAAACATAAGACTTTATTTCTCAACAAAATCAGGAGATGTATTATTATCTATTTTCCTCTAAACAGAAGACATTTAGGTAAGGACTTGTTCTACTGTGTTCTCCTGAGAAAAGATCTTTCTTTTTGTTATTTAAGGAGAGGCACTCGCTATAAAAATGTCCATCACAGCCAGTCCCAGCTCTGCTCCAAATTGTCTTTTGGACAAGGGGCAGATGAATACATGTTTCTGATTCCTCAGTGTTCCCATCAGGAAAATAAGAATGAAAATCCCTGTGTTTCCCCACCTGCTGGGATGCTGTGAAGAAAAGGGAGTCAGAGAGTCAGTTGAAAGGGGGAAAGCTTCCGCCTCAGAGAAGAAAGAAATCTCTTTCTGCCCTAACCCCAACTTTTCTGAGAAAGCAAGACTAAATCAACAGAGATTCGCTAAGCATTTATTAAAACTCTAACAGTTAATCTGCATAATCCAAAATCATCTCCGAGGAAATCTTAGGAGACACAAACCTGTGACTGCAGTGTTAGATGAAGGGAAACCTTGCAGGGCTGGAAGGTGAGCTTTGCAAGGTGACACGACGTGACCCCTTCCTGCCCTCGTGGCGCAGCCTGCCCCGCGCTCCGTGGAGCTGTCCCTGGCCTGCTCTGCAGCAGAACCACCTAGGAAGCTTCCGCCTGCTCCAGTGAACTCTGGAGTCTCTGGAAGGAGGAAGCTATGACCAGGAGAGGTGATAGAACGCAGACACTGGGCCTTGCATTCAAGCTCTTGTCTGTGTGCTTTTATTTAAACAGACGAGTTTGTTTGAAGAGAGAGAATCCATTGGCTAAACCAAAATAAAGCAAAACTTTCTGATTTTGAAAAGCCATATAGGTCTAGTGGTTTCTTCATAGGCAGGAAATTATTTCCCGAGTTCCTTTCATTCATTCATTCACTCATTCATTCATTCAGCAGATGTTTACTGTATGCTTGCTATGTCCTAGGGTCTCAGAGTGAACAGGATGCACAAATCCTCTGCTCTTAGGCAGCTGTCACCCACAGAAGTTGGACATCCAGGCCTGCAGTTTCTTGTAGGTTTTTATCCTTTAATTGAACCAGATGTTCTTCCCACAATTCCACACATTCCTTCTTATCCACTCCCTTTCTACCACCCCTTCTTCCCTCCAGAAAGCCATTTCTATTTATTTCAACACTTGTTTATCTGAAGTATGTTAGTTCCTGCATATTTCTGCCATTGGTTCTGAACCAGGCAGGGCAATAAAGCAAGAACATCTGTGTACCATGTGCTGGTTCCCCTATTCCAGTACCTTCTGCTTTATATTCAGCGTGACATGTAGGAAGTATGACGTCGAGCAGGATGTTTACATGCACATTCCGTGGGTAGATAGGATTTGATGGGCAGAGTATTGAGACATTCCTGAAAATATGAAACAGTGTCCTTGTTTTCAAGAAAGGTACCAAGCTGCCAGTGAGGGAAGAATCACTAAAGGTAGCAGACACCTGCCCCCTCTCTTCAGTGATCTGAGAACAGAAGCAAGGATTTTCAGAGGTGACAGGCAAATTCTCTCCTCTGATAGTCCAAAACCAAAAGAATGACCACATCATGATGGACAGCTTCGACATTAGGTTTTACCTCTCCCCCCCGCCCTTGGTTCCATGAAAGAACAGGACTAGAGGGATAAAACTTCCACTGTTCTGAAGGCTAACTCACCAGCTTTGGGCAGGATGAAAATAAGTCCAACTGTAGGCAAAACCAACTGAAGGGAAAGCTGGCCCTCTGAGCTCCCTTTTCTCCGCTGCTCCTCCTGCCCCCCTTTCAGCTCTGCTTTTCCCTGGTCATCCACATCCCTCTTTATGCTCCTAGAACATTGCTGCCTAAGGCCCCAGTGTGTGCCCCTCTCCTTACTAGGCTTGAGGATGCAGCATTGGCCACTGCCCTCTCCCCGTTCATCATTACGGTGGATTCAACTGCTCTGAAAGCCCGGCAGACCTTCCTCCTTCCTGCACCAGGATGTCACTTCTGAGGTTGGCTGGTCAGAGAGAGGGACGACTTTCCCAGATAGAAAGGGCCATTCTCCAAGGAGAGTCTACGGGTCCCTCCAACCACCCTCCAAGCTCTTGTTACTGTGCTTTCTCCACCATCAAATACTAGCTTCTCAGATCCAGACTCTTTGATGTTACTGGTAAAATTCAGCATATCAGACAAATTATCCCATGCTAATCTATTTTAGTTCTCTAAGCTGCTCAAAGCAATACCATGAAATGGGTTGGCTTAAGCAAAGGGGATTTATTTGCTTACAATAGAGCCTCTTGAAATAGAGTCTGGGAAAATATCCAAATTAAGGCATCATCAAGGCAATGCTTTCTTCCTGAAGACTGGCTGCCAGCAATTCTTGGCTCCTCTACCACATGGCGTCTGCTGGTCTCTCACTTCTCTTCTGGGTTTTGTTGATTTCAGCTTCTTGCTTTCCATGGCTTTCTCTTCTCTCTGCGTGTATTCATTCTGTTTATAAAGGACTCCAGTAAAAGGGTTAAGACCTAAACTGAATGAGGTGGGCCACACCTTAACTGAAGTAGCCTCATCAAAATTCCTACTTGCAATGGGCCCACACCCACAGGCACGGATTAGATTTAAGAACATGTTTTACTGGTGTACATACAGCTTCAAACCACCATATCTGCCAAGAACCTGAACACAGCCTCTGCCTCTCTCAGGTGTCATATGTGAATTATTATAACCTCTAAGGACAACGTCCCCACCTTTGTTATCTAACCTAAGGGAGTGGCTCGAACCTAAGGAATTTTAAGCCAGGGTAAAACAGGTAAGAGATCAGAACTAGAGGGACTGTCACCTCATACTACTAAATATTGGTCATCCCCAGTACGAAACTAGTTCAAAAGGAAAAATTCATTGACTGTATTACTTCTGGAAGAAGATGATGTAAATTTTAATATATATTTCAATAGCATTCATGCTTTCTAAATTTTCTGCCATAGTTTAAGTTGAAAAGGTTTTCATATAACCCTAATGCTTAAATATTTCTTTATACTTTTCCAATGAAATAACCTCAGAGTTTAAACTTCTTATAATAAAATGTTGGGGAATATAATTTTAGAGATCAAATATCTCTAAAATATTTCTTTGAACTCTTAAGCCACCATTGAGTAATACAAAGATAGAAATCATAATACTTCTGGCTTTTTATAAGAACTTTTGTTTTGAACAACTTAAGATATAAACAGACAACATTATCATGACCAAAAGAATGTGATTTTTTTTTTTTAATGATGGAGTTTTTTAATGATGGAGCAGAGCCATCTACCTGGGATCTGCTATTTTATTTGAGGATAACTTGGAAACCACCTTTTGGGCTCTGAAGAAGCTAGGTCCTCAGTTTAAACTCGGGTTCCATTCTCAGAGCTCATCATCTGTAGGCCACTGGGTTCCCATATAGGGTGGGGGAAGTTGAAGAAGGAGCATTGAATCAGGAGCGTGAACATCTGAGCTAGGAATCCACTTCTGCCACCCAGCAGGTACGTGGCTTTGGGCTAGGCATTTAGTATCTGAAACTCCCTGTGTTACAGAACATTAAAAAAAAAAACTACGTTTTACAGGAAGTTAAAACATCTATGGGGAGCGGATGTGGCTCAAGCAGTTGAGTGCCTGCTTCCCACATGGGAGGTCCCGGGTTCGGTTCCTGATGCCTCCTAAATACAAAAAACAAACAACAAGCAAACAAATGAAAAAACCAACTCAGGGGAGCCAATGTGGCTCAGTGGTTGAGTGCTGGCTTCCAATGTACAAGCTCCTGGGTTCAATCCCTGGTCCGGGTACCTCAAAAAAAAAAAAAAAAAAATCTACATATTACAGAGAGTAGCCTAGCTGTTTATTGTGAGCATTTTGTTTGAATTTTTTGCAAATAGGAATGTATTCATATACTACTTGTGAAAATCAAAATTTACAAGTAATTGTAAATTACACAAGGTAAGATATTATTACATTTAGTTAATGACACCTGATATCTTAAAAATGTTCAATTCTCTTCCAAAGTACCATCCACCTTAGATGTCACTTGTACAAATAAATGGCATTTGAGGCAAGTGTCTGTATCACTCCCTCAGGTCCACAGTCCACCTTCTTTTTTCCTTCCTCTTGCCTCTCACCTGCCCCCTTTGCTCTTCTTTCACTTTTCTGTGTTGTTTCTCTGAGAGCTTCCTCTCCACCCGGAGGCACTGCAAACAGCACACGGCATTAAGAGGTTGCTGACCACTATAAAATGCATACCTTGTGTGGCATTTGTGAGCGCCCTGCATTGCCCTGCATTACACTCACCACCATCCGTGGGCTGCCTTTGATTGCAGAGTAGCCTGGTGGATAATTTCATGAACCGGCTCGCGCGGCACCGTGGGCTGATGCGGCAAGACCTCGCAGCAAGGGGGAGATAAGCAGACACAGAGAAGACACGCAGCGAATGGACACAGCAGCACAAGCAGCAAGGGGGGCATAAATAAAATAAAATAAATAAATCTTTAAAAAAAAAAAAAAAAAAAAGGAATGCACTAAAGATGCCTGATCTGTTGTTGGATAAATGTTCAAGTTTTCCTTCCTTTGAAAGGGACGATGGAGATATTTTACCCAAAGAGTCCCCAGCAAGACTGCTGGGGATTGCCACTACTAGTAATCCACTCAACAGCAAACCCTCTGCCACTCCCTCATCACTTGCTGGTATCTCCCAAATAAATCACCTGCATATCCAGGTACTTATCTCAGGCTCTGGAGGCCAAACTAACACATCTGACAGGCTCTGGCTCCATATGCCTTTAGACAGGCATCTTTTGATTTGAAATAACAGAAACCCAACTCACACTAGCTTTAGCAAAAAGAGGGTACTTACGGATTCACACAACTGGAGAGCTCATAAGGAGGCCAGTTCCACGTGTAAGCTCTCATATATGGATCTAAGGTCTCTAGTTACAGTATTAAGACTTGGATTTGCTTCCCTCTCTCACTTTTCATTTTTCTCTGTGTTGACTTCACTCTCAGGCAGGCTGTCCCAGGGGTGGCCCCTAGATGATTTAGGTTTATAGCCTCCCCGTTTTGAATTTAGCAGAAAGAGTTTCTCTTTTTCAAAAGATATAGAAAAAAATACTGCATTGAGTTTCATTGGCTTGTTTAGTCCACATGCCCATCCTAGAGAACAAAATATTAAAGCCAGTGGCATTGAGAAGCCTACTGACCAGGCTTGGATCACAATCCCACCCTTAAAGATGGGGTTTTAGAGGGACTCAGCCTCAGCTAAATCACATGGGGTAAGGATGGTTCCTGGTACTGGAGAACAGGGGCCAACGAGGCCAAACAGCAGGTGTTTTATATATCCCTATGTGAAAATTTTTATCCCCACATAAATCCACATACATCCATTTACACAACAAATGTTTACTAAGCATTTACTATGCACTAACTACCTGTGGCAGTTTGATATTATTTATGAATTCCAAAAAGAGATACTTGATTAAGTTTGTAAACTATGTATTATGTCTGTTCCTCTGGGCGTGATACCCTTTGATTGTATTAGATTCAGCTGAGATGCCTTTGAATAAATTATGTTAAGATTAGGGCTTTAATTTGACCACATCATTACAGCAACTCAGTTTGAGTCCCCGCCCCCTTTGTGGGCTATGTAAACAGACATTCAGTCAAGGAGACACAGAGAAGTAGATACAGAGAAAAAGATACGGGGGAGAGAACTTGGTTTTGATCCTGGAACCCCAGGGAGAGATGAGCCATTCGCCTGATAGTTTACCGCTGACCTTGTGAAGAGACCAGAGCAGCTAAAATGGTCCAGAGAGAAATGAGTCCTCCAGCCTGCAGCTGAGATTGGAAGAAGCTGGGCCCACGGAGCTGTAAAAGGAAGAAGGCTGAACCCTTGCAGAGGTCGCCCACCATCTTGCTTCAACACGTGACAACAGACTTTGGGTGAGGAGGTAAGCTTGAGTTGGATTCTTTAGGGCCTTGTAACTATAAGCTTCTACCCCATATAAATACCCTTTATAAAAGCCAATAGAGTTCTGGTATTTTGCATCAGCACCCCTTTGGCTGACTAATACAGTACCCAAAATACAAAATTGAAAAAGCAAAACAAAATCTCTACTCTCAAGAAGTTCACAGTTTAGTAGAAGAGAGAAAAATTAGAAAACCACACAAGAAGCAGTAGAGTATCATTTTAATTCGCATGCAATGCAAAAAGAGAGGTGGACACGTCCAATAATGCCTGGGTCCGTCTAATTCTGTCTGGGTTCTCTATGATGTCTCACCTAGATCAGGCGTTGGCAGACTTCTTCTGTAAAGGGCCAGAGAGTAAATAGTTTAGGCTTTGTGAGCCATGTTGTCTCTGCTGCAACCACTCTGCAGCTGTAGCATCAAAGTAGCTGTAGACATTATGTAAACAGATGTGCATGGCTGTGTTCCAATAAAACTTTATACATTGACACAGAAATTGGGAATTCATTTCATTTGCATGTGTCCTGGAATAATCTTTTGTTATTTTTCAACCATTTAAAAATGTGAAAAATATAAAAACCCTTCTTAGGTTGCAGACTGCGCAAAAACAGATGGTGGGCCAGACATGGCCCGCAGACCATGGTTTGCCCACCGCTGCCCTAGATTATATTGCCAGAGTATTGCCCTCTCCAATACATTCTCCACGCTACAGCCAGAAGAGTCTTTCTGAGAGCAAAGCTGATCATGTCACACAGCTGTGTGACACTTCTCCACGGCTTTTCTTCACCCTCAGGATAAATCCAAACGTCTTGAGTATTGTTAATGAAGTTCTTCATGATCCCCTGCTGAACCACTTTCATTTCCTCCAGCAAGTCATGAATTTCATGTTCCCTGCTCCATTCTATATTATCTGGATAATTTTCACTCATTCTCTACCCTTTACTTCCTCCAGGAGCCTCTCCTAAACCATTTTCCCAAGACTGGGGTAGATGTCCTTCTGCAGTCTTTTTATGGCCCTGTGTGTTTCTCCATATCACAGTACTTATTACGTAGTATTATAATTCTCTGCTAGCCTATACCTTCAGCCTTCATGAAGGCAGGCTTAAGTCTGTTTCCTAAATTGGGGTCTGGCACAATTAGATGCTCAACAAACATTTATTGGATGATTGAATACAATTGGAGGGGGCCCACTTGAGGAGGCTTCAGAGAGGAGATGCCCCCTGAGCCAAGTCTTAAAAGTTGACAAATAGGTTATAGATTGTCAGGAGAGTGGTAATGTTTTCAGACAGCATAACTGACAGCATATACCAGGCATGGAAGTGGAGAGAGTGTGCGTCCTTTGAGGAACTCCAGGTAGTTTGGTATGGGCGAGTGCGTGTTGCTTGTTGGAAAATGATGTGTAATGAAGCTAGACAGATAAACTGAGTCCTCATAGGCTAAGGAATTTGGTCTTAATTCTTTAGGGTTTAGGGAACGTCAGAAAGATGAAGTTTGTTGGATTTGCATTACGGAAAGTTCATGTAGATCCCATTCCACATGTAGACAGTCCAGATCCATTTAAAGTGTCCAGGATAAAGTAGACAAGATCTTTTTGGCAGTAGGGTTGATTGGAGTTTGATGGCAACTTCAGATTAGGAGGAAAAACTCAGAGTCTGCTGTAACAGTTCATGTAAGAAATAAAGACCACATGAATTAAGGAAATGTTAGTAGAAATGTAGTGGAAGTATGTATTTGAAACTCAAGAAAAATGACTGGGTTGGAAATATAGAATCAGAGAATGTCGTAGTCCATAGATATATGTTGTCTGATAGAGTAGCCACTAACCCATATGTAGCTATGTAAATTTGAATTTAAATTAAGTAAAATTAAATGGACACCTGGGTTGTTTCCAACTTTTGGCAATGGTGAATAATAACAGAAGAATGGATAAACAAACTGTGGTCTAGTCACACGCTAGAATATTATGCAGCTGTAAGAAGAAATGAAGTCGTAAAGCATATGACAACATGGATGAACCTAGAGGACATTATGTTGAGTGAAGCAAGTCAGACACAAAAGGACAAATACTGTATGAATGCATTACTGTGAACCAAATATATTGTGTAACATATTGTTTGATTCAAAAAAAATTTTATATGTATCCAGTACATTTAATTGAGAAATGTACATATTTATTCATCTGTGCTTACTTTTTAGTTTTTAATTGTTTATATTTTCAATTATTAAATGTACAAAATAAAGTAAAACAAAATTAAATGGAATTTAAACATTCAGTTCATTGGTCACACTAGATACATTCCTTGTACTCATTCGTCACACACATCTAGTGGCTACCATATTGCACAGCCCAGAATTATAGAAATTTCTATCATTATAGAAAGTTCTGCTGGACAATGCTACATAGTCTATAGCTGAAGATGTAGGTAAGGTCAAGATTGTCCGAGGAGAATGTATAGAACAGGGAAGTGGATGTGGCTCAAGTAATTGAGCTCCTGCCTACCACATGGGAGGTCCCTGGTTCGATTCCCCGTGCCTCCTAAAGAAGACAGTGAGCTGATGTGATGGGCAAGCATGGCAAGCTGATGCAACAAGATAACGCAACAAGAGACACAAGAAGAAAAAACATAATGAGACACACAAAAAAGCAGGGAATGGAGGTGGCTCAAGCGATTAGGCTCCTTCCTCCCAAATCAGAAGTCCCGGGTTCAGTTCCTGGTGCCTCCTGAAAAAACATGGAAGACGAACAGACATAGCAAGTGCAAACAACAAGAGGGTGGGGAGAAATAAATAAAATAAATCCTTTTTTTGAAAGATGTATAGAACAGAGAGAAGAGGCTGAGAGAGACTTTTTAAAAATAAAAGAGTAAAGAAGAAAAGGAAACCATGAAGGAGATCCAGGAAGTCAGAGTGGTAGAATGGGAAACAAATGAGAGTGCTATCAGGGAAACCAAAGTGGGGGAAAAGGCAATTTTCTAGCCACAGGCCATTTTAAGATATGTTGTCAACTATGTTCCCAATTTAAAACCCACAAGAAAGAGGTGAAATCAGACTACCATACATGAAAAGGTAGTCTGTGTTTCCCTGCTTTCTCCAGTTCCAACGCTTGTTCTAATTATTTCCTAAATGAACTATCTTGACCCCAATTCTCTTCTTCAACTTGCTTTTATCCTTCCCTCTGAGAAAATGGAAAGAAAACAGCTCATACCTTTCCTTTTTTAAAATGCTTGCCAAAATGTCTGCCTTCATGACACTGTTTCAATGACAATCCAATATGGCAAGTTCAAAATAAATGTTGAGAAGGCAAGGAAAGGTAAATCAGAGGATAGCGACGAGACAGCACAGTTCTTCAATTTCTCCTTATCCCTACATGAAAACAGAAGGACATCTAGATAGCAAAACCACCCATAGGCAAAATTTATAACAAAACTAGGAGGCAGTATCCCCACGAATCCCAAAACACAAGTGGGGACAGGCCATAAGAGCCATATGGTATCAGCATCTGTGCACAAGGAAGAAGGATTGTTGTGGTGTCTGTCAAACCTGAGAACAGGAGAACCCCCAAACAGCTGATACAGCTTCACTGGGATGGTGAGAATGGCAGCTGAAACTGGGAGCAGCTTTTGAACTTCAGTAGCAGGTAAGGAGGATGGTCTCTGAAGTTTCTGAAGCAGTCTAGCTCTCTCACTCTCAAAACTGACCCCATAAAATAAAAACATATATACAGAAGGCACATGGGCTGCCAGGCTCTGTGTACCTGTGAGCCGCCAGGCCCTGGAAGCCAGGCAGCAAGATGATGACGTAACAGGAGAGAGACGCAGGGGAGAGACAAGACAAGATGCTCTGAAAACCAGGAACCGAGGTGGCGCTGGTGGCAGAACACCTCTGTACTACATCGGAAGTCTTCAGGATTGAATCCTGGTGACGACTGGAGGAGGAGGATGAGAAGAGATGGCAGGAAACAGACACAGAGAATTGCCCAGCAAATGGACACAAAACAGCAAAAACGGGGAAGGGGGAGTTTAAAATGGATAAAGTAAATAAATAAATCTTTAATTAAAAAAAAAACAAACTGACCCCAGGCCTCCCTTTTAAGACAGGGTCCCACACTGAGAAGAAATGGCTGGGAGTGGAATCAAAGTCAATCAGGACAAAGATAAGAGAGAGGAAGGAAAGGGAAGATCTCCACTAGAACGAAGTGGGTGGCTGGGAGAGGCTCAGTCAGGACATGTCCCAAAGTAAGTCTCCATATTCATGAAAACAATAGAAGAGAGTGCTCTGTGAAGTCAGACAAGCTTCTCTCAACCCCCTCTCCTCTTATAAGTCCGAGAAAACTAATTTCAAGTAAAAATGAGCAATAGAAAAGTATTGAGGACAAAATTATCATACAAAATTAATATAAGAAAAAAAGAAAATAAAGCACATCACTGAGTGCTAAAATCACAGAAGAGAGGTATATTAGCCAGGGCTCTCTAGGGAAACAACCAACAGGAGATATCTGTAAATATTATGAGATTTTTATAAGAATTATCTCCTGCTTTATTGGAGCTTTATTTAAAGAGAGACACAGAGAAAGGAAGCCACTGTTTTTTATCCTGCCATGTAAGAGAGGACTCAAGGATCGCTAGCAGCCAAAGCTTAAGCACAAAGTCCCCAAGAGGGTGGGCCCACGGAGCAGCTCAAGGCTGAAGAGAGGAATCATATGCCTGATGGCCCACAGCTGAACTCGGGAAGAAAGTGGAGCAGCCGAGACTGAGAGGGGAGTCCGGGAAAGAGACAAGCCCTATGCCTGATTGCCCACAGCTGAGCTCCAGGAGACGGCAGCTTCTGGAGGGGAAGGCAGGCACCTCAGCAGAGATCAGTGGCCGTCTTTGCCATGTGGCAGGGCACCAGGATCACCAGTAGTGGACTTTGGTGAGAAAGCATCTCTGATGGTGCTTTGAACTGGACATTGCAAGGCCTTGGAACTGTGAGCTTTCCCCCTAAATAAATTCCCCGTTATAAAAGCCAACCCATTTCTGGTACTTTGCGTCAGCAGCCCTGTGGCAAATGAAGACAGAGGCCATGGGCACTTAGGCCACTTCCTCATGTAACTTACTTGTGCCTTCAGGACCCACTCGAGCCTTGTCTCATATATTCCACTTTCATTTTATGATGGAGTGCTACTGTACACATCCAACTTTATAGCTTTGCAGGTCAGACAACACCCGTTCATGACAGGCAACTGAGGTCTCATGGTAACTTGGTGGCCCATGGTTAAGTGTTCAGTCTCTACTAAGGCCCAACAGCAGGCCAAAAGCTATTTCTCAAAAGGAGAGTAGTTATCTGCAGAGGATGGCAGGGTTTTGCTCCAAAATCCTAAGGGTCTGTGCTGTGACTCTCCTATACAGGCCGGCAAAAGGCTCCAGACAGCATCTCTATTTGCCACTGACACTTCCAGTGCCATTGGATCTGCTGGATCATATGGCCCAAGTGTCAGTGCAGTTTTCACAGCAGCCTGGACCTGTTGCAAAGCCTCCTCTTGTTCTGGTCCCCACTCAAAATGATCAGTTTTCCAAGTCACTCAGTAAATGGGCCAGAGTAGCACACCCAAATGAGGACTGTGTTGTCTCCAAAATCCAGAAGCCAACCAGGCATTATGTACTTTTATTGGTCATAGGAGGGGCCAAAAAAAACAGGTTCTCCTTCACCTTAGAAGGGCTATCTCAACATGCCCCACACCACTGGACCTGACCCCTAGAAATCTCAACGAGGTAGAAGGCCTTGTTAGATTTATCTCCTACCCTCTGCCACACAGATGCCTTACCAATAAGTCTAAAGTAGTTGCTACTTTGTGCTTATTAGGTCCAATCAACATGATACCCCCAATGTAATGGAGCAGTGTGATGTCTTGTGGGAAGGAGAGATGACCAAGGTTTGTGTGGACTAGATTATGACATAGGGCTGGAGAGTTGATATACTTCTGATGTAGGACAGTGAAGGTGTATTGCTGGCCTTGCCAGCTGAAAGCAAACTGTTTCTGGTGGTTTTTACTAACAGCAATAGAGAAGAAAGCATTTGCCAGATTAATAGCTGCATACCAGGCACCAGGGGATGTGCTGATTTGCTCAAGCAACAATACCACGTCTGGAACAGTAGCTGAAATTGGAATCACCATCTGGTTAAGTTTATGATAATCCACTGTTATCCTCCAAGATCCATCTGTTTTCTGCACTAGTCAAATAGAGTTGAGTGGGAATGTGGTAGGAATCACCATCCCTGCATCCTTCAAGTCCTCAATGGTGGCACAATCTCTGCAATCCCTCCAGAATCCGGTATTGCTTTTGACTTACTATTTTGCTAGATAGGGGCAGTTCTAGTGGTTTCCACTTGGACTTTCCTACCATAGTAGCCCTCACTCCACAAGTCAGGGAACCAATGTGGGGATTCTGCCAGCTGCTGAGTATGTCTATTCCAATTATGCATTCCTGAACCACAGAATGGGTCCGGGAACCCACCCACTGGACCCACTGTGAGATGGTGGACCTGAGTTAAAACTCCATTGATCACCTAACTTCCATAAGCCCCTACTCTGACTGGTGGACCACAGTGATGTTTTGGGTCTTCTGGAATTAATTTCACTTCTGAGCGAATGTCTAATAATCACTGAAATGTCTGATCATTTCCTTTTCCCCAATGCACAGTTACCCTGGTAAAAGGTCACAGGTCTCTTTTGGGAAGGCTGGTAGGAAGGAAGATTAACGGTATATATTTTTGGCACTGTAACAGGGTCCTTCCACAAGGGAACCCAGTCTTCCCCTCATTCAAGGAGCTCTGGGTCTATAAACTGTCTCAAGTCTGGGAACTGATTACAGGAACGTGACTCTGTTTTTGTAAATCAAGTTAGACTTTTGTTCACTTGACCTAGAATTCTTCTGCTTATACAGATCAGGTAAGAATTTAGTAGACTGCCCATCTGTTTTACTTCTAGGTACCCTATGATCTATCAGCCAGTGTGATAGGTCTCTGCTAGTCAGACTATTTTGATAGCTGCTTTTAGTCTACTGTCTGTTATGGTAGCCATGCCCACTTTGTCTTTGGTGATTAAGTGCTGCATTTGGTTTCTGCCAACCTACAATCTGATCATCCCCATTGTGTTTAAGGATCCCAGTTCAGTGACAGCAGTTTCCAGTAATATCTGACCTATAGGGAAGAGTGACCACAGAGCTCTTCAGAGATGTTGGATGTAGTCTCACAAATTTATTCCTGCTGCATGTTGTGTCCTCTGGGCATTCCTAGGGTCCAAGAGCAGGTCTTACATGACAAATCCACTCTAACATTCCAATCTCCCTCAGCCTTTGGATCCCTTCATTGACATTATTACCAGGGCAGTTGCAACATTTCAACTTCAGGTAATATAAGCCACCTTTTGGGCCATGTTTCAGCCAACTACCCAAACAAACTGTTAGAGCCCTTTCTAATCCCTTGAGCTACAACGTTGAATCTAGAATCTCTGCTTAGGGGGCCCATATCAATAAATCCACCCTTATCCAACTTTATCTTCATTCCACCATTATCCCACAGCCTTAATATCCATTCCCATACATATTCCCCTTATTTCTGCCTATATAAATTTGGAAAATTCATGCAGTTCTTTTGGAGTATAGTGCACCTCCTCACCTTTTGCCTGTTGAGACTTCAGTCTGGTTATAGGTTTGGAAGAAAAGAGAAGTGGTGGGGTGGGTCACCGCAGGAGTTAGAAGTATCTTGCAAGCCAATTACCTCAGGGTATTCCATTGCAGTTTCATCTGCTGAAACAGGATTAATCTCTTCAGACAGAGGAGTGAGGGCTGTTTGCTCAGGGGAGGTGGTTAGGGGTTCATCAGGCACAACAGGGTTAATCTCTTCAGGTGGAGATTGGATGGAATTCCTCAAGGCAGACTAGAGGTTGGGTGGCTTTTTCCTCAGGGTAGACCATTACAGGCTTATCTGGCAATGACTCAGCAGAATCTAGGTTTTCAATTTCTCCACCCCCATCGTTATCAAACCATATGCCCCCCGTTCCAATTTTCAGGATCCTGTTCCTTTTCAATCAGTGCTCTCACTTTAACAGCAGACACCCAGCAAGTTGGAAATTTAGTTTAATTTGTAATTCAGCCACTTGCACAATGAGACTCTAGGTCTGGTTTTCAAAAATCTCAAGTCTGCAGCTACATGAAGTAAGATTTTCTTTCAGGGTGCACAGAGTCATTCAGATCCTTCATGCAGCTCTTAAATTGCAAATTCAAAGCTTCAGCTCATCCCTTCCTTTTATAACTGTATCCAGTGTGGTTAGGAAAAACCAAGCAACATCATATACCTTTTAACTCCACAAAACTCTGTTAAGAAGTCAAAACACTCTCACCCAGAGCCTTGCCTCTTATAAGCATTTGAGTAGCCATATCCAGTAGTGACACTTGGCGCATCTCTATTGCCAACTCATGCCATGGACTGATCATGCCATCTTGATTACTGGAAATAGTGTCATTAGTACTTTTGAATCTATTCAAATTAGAAAACCAATTCCGAAAACCCCAGAACCAATTTAGAAATCTCAAGATTCTATTTCTCAAGAGCCACAGAAGCTATATTAGTCAGGGTTCACTAAGGAAACAGAACTGACAGGTGATATCTGTAAATATTATGAGATTTTTATAAGAATTGTCTCACATGACTGTGGGGATGCAGAAGTCCAAATCCCATAGGGCATGCTGCAAGCCAGGAACTCAGATGAAGGTCCTTGATGAATTCTCCAGGAGAAGTTGGCTGACTGAAGTAGAGATGGAAATTCTCTCTTCTTTGATTGGATGAGATGTCTCATTGTTGAAGGCAGTCTTCTCAGTTGATTGTAGATGTAATCAGCTATAGATACAATCAACTTACTGATAATTTAAATCCACAAAATGTCCTCACCCTAACAATCAGGCCAGTGCTTGCTTGACCAAACAATTGGATATCCTAACATGGCTAAGTTGACACATGAATTTAACCATCACAAGGACCAACCAGACATTGTGTCTTCTAAGAGTCTTGTCAAAGGGATCACACCTAAGGCCGATCCGGACTGTGGATCCAACTGCCAATTTGCAGGAAATGCAGAGGTAGAGGAACATGGTGAATGGCACCATGAGTATGCAATATGCAAATCCAGACTGAGAAGTTAAATGGCCCAAGTTCTTTGTAGAAGTTTCCCAGAGCTACCATAACAAATTACCACAAACGGGGTGGCCTAAAACAATAGAAATTCATTCTTTCACAGTTCTGGATGCTAGAAGTCTGAAATCAGGGTGTCATCAGGGTTGATTCCTTCCAGAAGCTGAGGGAACTTTCTCCTAGCTCCAGGTGTCCAACTGCAATCCTTGCTTTTCCTTGACTTGTAGACACATCATTCCTATCTTTGTGTCTTCACATTGCTTTTTCGTGTTTCCCTTCCCCTCTCCTCCCCTCCCCTGCCCTCCCCTTCCTTCCCCTTCTCTTCTCTTCTAAGGACCCTTGTTAGTGGATTAAGGTCCATCCTAATCCAGGATGATCTCATCTTGAGATCCTTAACTTAAGTACATCTGCAGACTATTTTTCCAAATAAGGTCACATTCACAGGTTCCCAGTTGTTGGGGATTGAATCATGTGTCCCACTAAAGGCATGTTCAGGTCCCATCTCCTGGTCCTGTGGATGTGGATTGATTTGTAAATAGGACCTTTTGATGAGGTTACTTCTTTTAAGGTGTGGCCCAACTGAATCAGTATGGGTCTTAATCCTGTCACTGGAGGACCTATAGAGAAGGACACAGAATGAGAAGCCACAGGGAGCAGCCAGAAGCTGGAAGTCAACAGAACCTGGAAGAGAAAGGAGAAAATTCCACCATGTGCATTGCCATGGGACAGAAAAGCTAAGGACCAAGGATCACCAGCAGCCAGCCTCAGAATGCCACAGTCTTCTGGGAGAAAGCATCATGCTGATGCCTTGCTGATTTTGGACTTGTCCCACCCTCAAAACAATGAGCCAATAAATTTTCATTGTTTAAGTCAATCCATTGTATGGTATTTGTTTCAGCAGCCAGAAAACTAAAATGCCCATGGACATATCTTTTGCAGGGCCAACATTCAACTCACTACATTTTTCAAGATATATTTCAAGGTAAATGAAATGGATGAATGAGGAACCATAGATTCAAAGAGATTTCAAAGATACATCAAGTTTTTCAAAATGGGAAAGGGAGTTGTGATCAGGACAGGGACAGTGAAAGGCTCCTCAGGCATGACCTGGGTAGTGGTTATGAGTATCTGCCTTATAATAACTCATAAGAGTTCACCTTATAATAACATCTCTTTAGTTTTCTGTATCTGTATTTTGTTACAACAAGAATATGCCTTTTAAAAAGGCAAGAAAAAAAGAAAAGGAAAAAAATATCCAGGAAACACACACCTTTGAGATAATGCCTTTCTTTTTCATTCAGTATATTTTGTCTGAATCCCTTTTTTTTTTAGGAGGTACCGGGGATCGAACCCGGGACATTGTACATGGGAAGCAGGAGCTCAACCACTTGTGCTACATCTACTCCCCAATCCTGTTAATTTTTTTTTCCATTAGAATTTTATTTTAATCTCTCAAAAGATTTAAATGCTCAGTTTGGATAAACCATCAAGTGTTCATCAAATTTTCTGATGTATAACAAAATGTACTAGCTTTAAAAATATGCATTCTTCAGCTTTCTCATATATATACATAATTTTTCCCCTTTCTTTCAAAATGGGGAATTGGGTATTTTTAAGCTAAGTATTGTTACGTGTACATACATCTTAATTGCACATTTTAGGAAAACACAAAACACATGGTATTTCAATTTTCAATAACTTGAAAATTGTGTATTTATAAAATGCAAAGCCCTCATCAAAATACACTTTTCACTGGGAAAAATTAATAAAACAGACAAGTGAATTTACACAAAAAAATTAACCTGTGTAGGTTTCAGTGTGGTTCATGGGTCTATATCATGCACAGTTGTGCTTATTCTCCAAGAGATCATCATCTTCCGAGCTGAGTATATATATATATTTTTTTCAACAAATCCATTTTAATGATACATATTAATAAACATACAATTCATCCAAAGTTTACAATCAATGGTTTTGCTATAATCACATAGTTGTGCATTCATCACTTCAATCATTATTAGAGCATTTTCATTATTTCAATAATAATAAACAAAAAACAAACAAACAAACAAGAAAATTCCTCACCTCTCAGTCTTTCTGTGCTTCCCCGACTGTACATAGCTGCTGTTTCTAGCTATTCTATCCGAGGTGTATAATCAATGGCTTTTGGTATAATCACAATATTGCATATTCATCATCTCAATTTCATTACTCCCAAAAGAAAGACTCCATACCACTTAGCATTCCTTCCTCTGCTCTACATAACCACTAATCTTCTTTCATCCTTATAAATTGATTTATATTTATATTTTAGATAAATAGAATCATACAATATGTAGTACTCTGTGTCTGGTCTCCTTCACTTAGTATGTTTGTTTTGTCTGATATTAACATTTTGTACTGTTAATTTACATTTGTTCAACTTCAATGAAAAACAGTCTTATATATGCAATTCTACCCATATTCATATTTCATATAATATATTTAGTTTATAATATGGCAATCATACAGTATTTGTCCTTTTGTGTCTGGTTTGCTTCATTGGACATAATGTCCTCCAGGTTCATCCATGTTGTCATGTTTCACGACTTCATTTCTTCTTACCACTGCATAATAATCCATCGTGTATATACTCCACAGTTTGTCTGTCTAATCATCAGTTGACGGACATCTGTGTTGTTTCCAACTTTTGGCTATTGTGAATAATGCTATGAACATCAGTGTGCAGATGTCTGTTCGTGTCACTGCTCTCAGTTCTTCTGGGTATATACCTAGCATCCCACTATTTTTTAACCGAGCAGGAAGAGCTTTAGTAAAAGAAGCAATTTGCAATCACACTACTGCCTAAATGAATAGTTGTGCTAACAACAGTAACATTAGTTGCTTAGAAGATACTACATACAAGAAGTTTTCCTATTGCCATGGTGGCCTGAGAAGTCAATTTATAGGGGAGAGATTGCTTGGTCACAGATGCCTGCTGCATGGCAGTGTCTCTCCAAGTGTGTTCTGTGGGCCAACTCCATCAGAATCATCCTGCTTATAACGCAGATTCTTGGACTTCAACTAGGGGTTTGGTTTTAGTGGCTGCAATTGAGAGCAATGCTCCTAGATTTACTTAAACACAGAAGTTCAAGCAGAACCTTCCTGGTCAAAAAGCTGAAGACAAACTCTACATTGGTATCTAGCCCACTATCTATAATAACTATAATCAATTTTCTGGGATAAGCACTTAGAAATTTGGGTATTACTGTCTGATGTGGTAACGGCTTAAGGACATCATCTTCTTTCTTCCTAACCAGGAAGATGAAACAGAGAATGTTATTTCTGCATGGACGACTAACTAAATTGCAACCCCAAAGCCATACATTCCCAAATCATTCTTCTCCAGCTCCTAAAATTTAAAATGCTATATTCTAAATTCAACGTGGCAACCAGACCTGGCTGAACCAAATCAGAAGCACAATTTAAACTCTCGATGTTCCCAGGCTTTCTAAGATCATGAGCAATTTCCTTAATCCCCTAAAACTGTAATTTTTCATCTGAACATTTAATATTGAAGCCCCAAGAAATGTTGCATAGTATTGTTACGTGGGAGTTATTTTCACATATTTTATGGAGATTGGCAAAACTGTGTTTCTAAATTGAAAATGAAGACTTTTAGAGGCAATGGTAATGGCAAAATTTTTTTTTAATATATAGATTTATTTTAACTGTTTATCTCCCCCCCTCCCCATTGTTTGTGCTTGCTGTCTGCTCATCTTCTCTTTAGGAGGAACCGGGAACCAAACCTGGGACCTCCCATGTGGGAGAGAAGCACTCAATCGCTTGATCCACCTCAACTCCCTGGTTTGTTGTGTCTCTCATTGTCTCTCCTCTTCGTGTCTCTTAGTTGTGTCATCTTGTTGAGATGCAACAGCCCAGCGCGCCAGCTTGCTGTCTTGCTTGTCTTCTCCAGGAGGCACTGGGAACCGAACCCAGGACCTCCCATGTGGTACGCGGAAGCCCAATTGCTTGAGCCACATCCGCTTCCTCAAACTTTTCATATATATATTATGTATACACACGTGTGCGTGTGTGTATGAATATGAATTCAGAGCTTGTTGTGATAACTGGCTGGCTGAGAAAGGGCAGGAAGGAGATTAGAAACACCCATCAAGGTATTTAGGCACAAGGGTGGCAATTCTAGCTTTAAAGTCATGGGAAGAAGTGTAATTCAGTCTCTGGAATTACCTGGAGGAACTTGTTAAATGCAGATTCTTGGGTCCTGTCTCAAGGGATTCTGATTCATTAGGTTGGGCTAGAACCCAGGAATCTGCATTTTTACAAGCTCCTTAGGTGACTCTGCCTGGGTAAGGTCAGCTCCATTTTGAAAAACCTTCAACAGGGCCTATAGCAATTAGTATCCTGAGGGTCCAGCAAGGAATGGGATCTTGGCAAGAACGCAGAACAAGGTGAGTAGGAGTTGAGAGGTTTGAAGATTCAGGGAGGCAGGCCAACAGGCTGTATTAGTTTTGTGTGTAACAAATTACCACAAACTTGGTGGCTTTAAACAACAAAAATGTATTGTCTCACAGTTATGGAGACCAGAAAACTGAAACCAAGGTGTCGGCAGGGCTGTACTCTCTCCAGAGGCTCTAGGGGAGATTTGTTCCTTGCCTCTTCCAGCTGCTGGCAGATGGCATTCCTTGGCTTGTGGCAGCTTATTCCCATCTCAGCGTCCACCTCCACGTGGCCTTCTCCTCTGTGTCTCTCCTCTTTGTGTCCCTTATAAGGACACTTGTCATTAGATTTAGGACCCACCTAGATAATCCCGGATAATCTCATTGAACATTCTTAATTACATCTGCAAAGACCCTTTATCCAAAGAAGATCACGCTCACAGGTTCCGAAGATGAGGATATGGGCATCTTTTGAGAGCCACTATTCAAACACCCGCACAGGCCCATTCTGGGACAACTAGCTCACTTGGGCCACTGTCAGAGTCAGGGACAGCAGGATGGTGACTGGCAAGAGCTGTCTGGTTCTAGAACTAGAACTCAGCTTCATGGTGGGGTGAGGATGGCTTAGTCTCCGGAACCAGCCAAAGCTGGCCACTAACAGATGAGCAGGTCGGAGGGGATGAGTAGCAAGATGATTTTACAATATTATCTTGAACTTCTGAGTCAGGATTCCATATATCCTACTAACCGGGACACAGTTGTGCACCTGGTCTGTGACAAAGCTCAGCTGCCCTAGCAGGGGACCCAGGAAGATTCGAGATGGGAGTCAGATTTGACTACAAAGTAGTACAAAGCACCTTCTCAAGAATAAGGAGAATCATGATAACTACCACTTACTGAGCACCTGCTATATGCCCAACACCTTATATTTATTAATGCCCCTTTTTATCAGAACTTCCAAGATGGAAATTATTGTTCCCACATACAACATGAGCACACTGAAGCTCCTAAAGATGAAATACTTTTTCTGAAGATGCATTGCTAGTAAGTGGCAGAGTTAAAATTCAAACCTAAATCAGTCCGTCTCCACAGTGATTCCATTAAAACATGCTACCTCTCCACAAATTAGTAGCCTACCTTGAATTTTAGCATCTTATCTTCCAACACTTCCTTCTCTCGACCCTTCCCTCCACCTCCTCATCCTGAGGTTCAGAAGACACAAAATGTTAAAACATCTGTTTCTCTACCAAATACCCTATATTAAAAAATATAACTTGGCTAAGGTGAAAATAGAACTTTCAAAGCTTTCTAAACCTGAGGTACAGACGTGGACTGGGCAATGAACGCTCGCTTTCTTGTGGTTGTAGCCCATTCATATTACTGTAATCACTTGTATTTGTTGGGAATTTAAGCAGGGATTTTGTCAGCAGTTCCATCTTGTCTGTATCGTAAGACGCCGGTCTATAATGACTGTGTAGCTTACAGCACCCCCTACACCCCCCACCTCCACCACCAAATCCTGCCAGTGGTGTTCTGAGGTGGCAATATGAGTAGTTACAGTACTAGTTTCCTCTATAGTGACCCACAGTGGAAAGCAACCTTGATGGAATACCATCAAGGAAATAGCTAATATATTATGCCTCAAGCTCAACCAGGAATTGATACCCTTTAAGTACTACCTAATCTTCCCTAAAGAGAGTGTCAGTTCTATCATGGAGTGTCAACAAATGTCTGGGTAGTAGGCCATGGATCCTTAACTAGCTTGGATGAAAGAACAAAGTATTTCTGAGCCTGGTGCAAGGCTTAACAGTACTTCCAGCTCATCCTGTTTCAGACAAAGTAACAGGACTAAAGTATTAAGGAGTCCTAGACCGAACTGATCTTGTGAGGCTTTTCATAAGAAACGGAGTGCATGAGTGTTTGGAAATTAGTAATAATCTTGTGCAAGGGCTCAACGTATTTCAGCCCTCATCACCTGGTGAGCACTCTGTCAGCACCTGATTTGCACGATTCTCCACGACTGGAACAGTAAGCCATGACCTACAAATACATCCTCCCCCACACCCCTGCAGAGGTCCCTTTTCCTGCTCAGTCTCACAGGAGCAATCTTCGGTTTTAAAATCTGTGCCTAATTGCACCACGCGGAGGGCGGTTTGACAATCATTCAGTGATTTTTTTCTCTGATGATGATTTCTAGCATAATCTTTTAAAAAGTTCTAGGATTCTTTGGAATAGGTGTGGGTTGTCACGGTCGCTCTCAGAGAATTTCCTAGGAAACCAAGGACGTGGACGCTGCCCAGGGCCGTTGCAGCGTTGCGGGAGCACGAGGTCACCGTGGCAATGGCGGGTTAGGAACCCGCAGATCGGTTTTCGGGTAGCCCTGATCACCTGGGCCGAGGAGAGCTGCTGGACTCAAACCAGTCCTCGTGGCAAGATTTCACTTGACAAATTATTTGGAGTTAATTTTTACTTAAAGCCAAGCCAGGCTGATAGTGAGGCTCCCAGGAAAGATCTGAAACGTTAACTAACTGGAGCCGGCAGCCGCGCCTCCTCGGCCCCCGCGAGTCTGCCCACATGCGTCTGTCTGTCAGCCGGGCCTCGGGATCCGCTCTGGCCGCCGCATTGGCTGGTTTTCAGGAAGCAGCACCGCCCGATTTAAAGGGCCGCTTCCACCTGCCAGGCATCGTCCGCGCGCTCCAGCTGGCCTCTGGCGCCCATTTGGGAGACGCTCCCGCTGTGGTTCATCTGTTACACCGGCTGGCTGAAGGGAAGAGCGTTCCCGAAAGTGTCCCCCTGGTCACCTTGGCAATGTCCAAAAACGAAACTCGTGCTCTCGGTTCGATCGCCACTGAGTCTGCGGGGCGCGGAGTCCCTGCCCAGGTCAGCAGCGCCAGCCCCGGGGCCGGGCGGGGACCGGGGCGGGGCCGGGGCCAGGCGTGGTCTTCCGTGGGAGAGAAGGCCCGACATTGCCCCGCCCACTAGGACACCCTGCTCCACTCCCAGCCAATCAGGGAGGCCTACGCAAATAGCGCCCCCGTCGCCTCGGTAACCGTGATGCACGGCAACCAATGGTAACCGGCAAGGTCGCGGTCCTGCTCCACGATTGGGACCGAAATAAGGGACTAGCGGCCCAATGGGTTGTGGGAACGGCCCGCGGCGGGCCGGGAGGCGGGGATATGCAAATCGCGTTTGAAAAGCCGGCGGGAAATCCGAGTTTCGCGGGAGGACCTTGGCGCGTAAACCGTATCCCTTCATTCATTGTCAGCAGCAGCTTCCTGGAGCCATTTTTCAGCTGCCGGCCGCAGCACCCGGGCTGCCGCCGCCGCCTCGCAATCCGTTGCATCGGCCGCCCCCGGCGCCTTCATCCCCTCTCGGGGCCCGATATCCGTGCGGCCGGGACCCTCCTCTCTCCAGAGCCCCGATTATTTTTGGCCCCTGGCGCTCGTGCGTTGCGGAAAAATAAATAGAAAAAGCGAGCGAGGGGGCTCGGAAGCGGGGAGGAGAGCAGGAGGAGAGACTTGGAAACTCCGGCCGCAAATAATAAAGACGTTGAAAATCGTGCACTAATATAGCACCCCAATAAAAAGAGCAGGCGCGAGAGATGCGAAAGGGGATCCAGCCCGCCCTGGAGCAGTACCTGGTGACCGCCGGGGGCGGGGAGGGGGCGGCCGTCGTCGCCGCCGCCGCAGCCTCCATGGACAAAAGGGCGCTGCTGGCCAGCCCGGGCTTCCCCGCCGCCGCCCCGGGCGCGTACATCCAGATCCTCGCCGCCAAGCCGTCCTCCTCCTGCTCCTCCTCCCTGCACGGCGGCCCGGTCCTGGCCGGCGCCCCCGGCGCGGAGCCCGCGGCCGGCAGCCTGCTCTACACCACGCCGCACGGACCCTCCAGCAGAGCCGGGCTCCTGCAGCAGCCACCAGCGCTGGCCCGCGGCGGCGGCGGCCCTCCGGTAACAGCCCCGGGCCCCCGGCCCAGCCCCGGCGGGAGGGCGCGCCGCGCGGGGAGGGGGCGCCTGCGGGCCCGGCGCGCGGGCCTCGGCCGCTGCCCCTGCTCGCCCCGCGGGCTGTGAGGCCCGGGCGCGCCCCGGGGGTCGGGGGTCTGAGGCGGCCGCTGGGCCTGCCTGGGCCGCAAGTCGGAGAAACACCACAAAACTTTTCGTTCCCCCCCCCCCGCCTCCCTCCCGCACTGCCCCCCCCTCCCAGCGAGGCTTCCTCTTTCTCGGAGCCCAGGAAGGGGTCACGCCCCGGATGGAGAAGGGCTGGGGGAGGGAGCGGGCGGCGGGGGGCTCCGCGGGCTGCCGGCGCGGGCCCCGTCGGGGTGCTCTCCCCCTGCAGGCCGCGGAGGCCCGCGGGCGGCCTGGGCTCCCCGAGGCCGGCCGGGAGCGCGGGGGCTCCGGCGGGCGGCGCTTGACAGCTGAGGGGGTCGTGACTCCCGGCCACAAAGGGCCGGGCCGGGGGCGCCGGAGGAGGCCGGGGGCGAGCCGGGCTGTGGCGGTCTGAGGTGCGGGGCCGGCGGGCGGGCGCCCGGGCCTGGGCGCATCCCGCGGTGGCGGCGCCCGCGTGGCCCGAGCGCCCGGGCCTTGATCGCCGGCCCCGGGCCTGCCCTTGACCCGCCTCTGCTCCCCTCGCCCCTTGCTTCCCCCCTCCCCGCCCCCCAGCGACGGAGGGCGGGGGCAGCCGGTTCCCGTCCCGCCGCCTGGCTCGGTCCCTCTCCCCGGGACCCGCCGGTGACGTTTCGCACACGTGCGCGGAGGACGCGCCTGTGACTGGGGAGGAGGCGGCGGCGGGAGGGGGCGCTGGAGGGGGAGAGGGGGCACCCACTTCCTCCTGCTCGCCGGCTCCCTGGCCTGGGACGGTCCCGGCGCCCCAGCCCCGGCCCCCGGCCCCGCCACCCGCCCGGCCTCCCCGCCCGCGGCCCCGGCGCCCGCCCTCGCCCGGCGCCGCCGGTCTGCTCGGCCCTGCGGGCCCCCTCTCCAGCCGGCCCCCCACGTCTCCCGGAGCCAGGCTGGGTTCGGAAATGCCCTTACAGCAGCAGGTTAGTGACCCGGGCCGCGGGGCGCCGCCGCGGGGACACCGGCTTGGGCCGCGGGGCTGAGCCCGGGAGGGTAGGCGGTTGAGCGGGGTTTTGGAGTGGGAACGGGGGGTTGGGTGCTTGAGGGAAATGAGTAAGCAAGAAAAATCGAAGTAAGTAAATGCCCCGGCCTCCGGTCCTAGGAGCCTCGGGGCGGGAGTGCCTGCCCCAGGGGGTGGGTATGGCGTTTGCGGGTATTTTTTTCCAGGGGCCGGATGGGTGGGCGATTGAAAACCCGAGGGGGCTCCTCGCCCATGGCCGAGGTGGGCTGTTTTCTGTCTTCCTTCCCTTGTGCTGGAGGGGGAGGGGGCGGGTCAGAGGCTAGGGTGGCTGGAGGATTCCCAGGCCAGCCGCCCCCCCACCCCTTCCCTTTGTCCCTGTAATTTAGAAAGCGCCTTGGACAGATGATTTGGGTCACTATGCGGCTTCTCTTTTTGTTGATCCTAGAAAGAAGTGTGGTCCGGAGGTCTCCCCCTTTCTCCTTTTCTCTCCTTCATTCCCCTCCTCCATGCCTCCTGTCTTCACCTCGTGGTGAGGCTGGAACCGAATCAGACTCTTGTTAGGTAAATGGGTGGTTGATGATACCAGTTGTTAACCTCGCCTTCTCTCAGGTCCAAATGGGTTTATTTTTTGGACAATCAAGATTTTGACGGGAGTCTTTAAGAAGTCTGCATTTGGGCAGCACTTTGGGAAATGGGATGTGTTTCGGAATCATTGAAATTATCATTTCTCCCGGGGTAGGATCATAACTGCTTTCCAGCCCCAGAGACACTCGCAGGGGATGTGTGGTGTAGTCTCAGCCAGAGAAGCTGATCATTTTAGTGACCAGGGTCTGCCAGCAGGGGGGAAACGGAGTACAGTACCTGCTCACACATACAGTATGAGCATGTTCACCATGGAGTCTCAATCACAAGAATATTCCATGCTTTTATTAGCCCTAAATACTCCTACTGACTCTACCAAAACATGCTTTGCCATGTTTTAAGCATATTTGCCCCCATCCAGTTCTGTTACTATATCATGAAGCTAACCTGAAACAACCAGCTATTGACATATTTCTTGGATTGCATTCAGATTTATGGCCAGGGCGGGGAGGTAGTGTTGATAATTGCTATTTTTTGGAATCTTAGAGTTTGTTGGGCCAGGTCTCCAAGACTGTCTAGCCAAATTTATTTGTAAGTTCATTGTATTTGAGTAAAGTATATTTTAAAAAGTATACCCTTTAAATATACCCTTACCACCTTCCAAGTTATTTCAAAACTTTGTCCTCTGTGCCATGAGATTATTATTCCAGGAATATAAATGTTATTTGTATACCAATTCATAAGCATTTATAGCTAAGATTCTAATATATGCTAAATCATTGGTTAATCTATACATTTCAGAGCTATTATTTTTTTGGAGGGGGTGTATGTAGGAAATTTATCTAGACAATACAAAGTCTTGAACCCTGAATCTAAAGCTTCATTTAATGTTTTGTCAAAATTATATTAGGCTCCTATTTAAGTCTCTTGGAATTTTGTTGGTATTCGTTCCCTAAGCAGGGAGAACAGGAGAGGATAGCTCAGTGATTGACTGAGCAAAGATAAGGCTCTTGAAGCACTTGGTGTCCAAGAAGAGGTTGAGAACGCTCTCTTGCTGGGGTGATTAGAGTGGCCGACCCACCTGCTTACGGTTCCGAGCTCTATCTCAACATCTGACGACATAACCAGGAGCAAATTCCTCACTTTTCATTAATGGGAGGAAAATACATGACTACTGCGTTACTAGCTGGCAGGATGGCTCCTATCACGATGAGTATTAAATAAGGTAATTCATGTAAAATGCATAGCACAGTACCTGGCAAATAGTAGATGCCTAATAAAATTAGAACTAAGAAATCTCTTTTTTTATTACTTAGAGAAGTAGTGTAGTAGCTAGTGCACATTGTCCCTTTGTTTACAATACTTGAACAAAATTATTACAAGTTTTCTAAGGTGATATGAAATTAATTACTTACCCCTAAAATAATATGGGTCTTCAAATGACAAAACCCTGACAACCTAGCAGTGGGCGAAACAAGGACATACATTTCTTTGTAGAGATGTTGGTGTTGAATTGCCTGAGCATTGCCTTGAGTGGCGACACATTTAGGTCAGCTCATCCTCATTTTGCCTGAGTCCCACTCCTTCCTTGACTCCGTGAACCTGCCACCTCTTTGGTGTAGTCTGCGCTCAGTGGCTTTTGTTAGAGCTGAACTCCTAACCTCAGCTACATCAATTCCATTTTAGGCTGTGATTTGTGGGAAATGGAAGAATTCTAGAGAAACCATAGTCAGAAGTGCCATTCAGTCGAGCAGAAGGGGTTCCATCATTTTCTGCATCTTCATTCTTCTAAAAGGAAGCTAAAATGATTTCATTCCACTTCTAGATAATTTGGGATTTACTAATGCAAGAGACAATGGCCTATCACAGCTGATTCAATTTAATCCAGGCAAAACAACCTACTAATTATACTTTGGGAAAGAACCCTCAATGCTTGAAATTTTGGTATAAGAATGGAAGAACCATAGGTGGCTATTTCAGCAGGGTCTCTTTTTTTCTGTAGTATAAAAGAAGAAAAATGACAGGTTCCTGTGGTTCTGTACTCAATAATCTTGCTTCTGCTGAGGTGTATGGTTGATGCCAAGTTTAAGCTGGAAGAGAATTTTTAGTTGCCACATGCCCCAAAATGGAAGTTCTAATATAATGCAGCGCCCAGACTCAGGCCATACAAATCGCACCACTATAATCCGTACCCAGGGTGCCACTCTCCCCATGTCCTGAAACAAAGCACCCTTAAATGTGGCACTGTGAGCTAACGAACCCCAGCTTGCAAACAGGGAAGGATTTTTGTTTTTCCACAAATCGTCGCCTTGTATAATACTTGGAAGAGGAGATTCTGAGATTAATGTTATGCTGTGTAAAGCTAACTTGAAAACAGAAAATAATACTCTGAGCTTAGTCATGAATAAATAACAGCACCTGGAGATTGAAAAACCGGGGGAAGAGTTGCATTTATTCTCATTTCTCAGAGGTATAAAGCGTAGTTTTCTTTTGGCTCCTTTGTCTGTATTGCCATGCCCAAAGATGCATGGCCTACACCTTTAACCCTTTTGCAGAGACTTGGGCTTCCTTGGCAAATAGCTTCAAATATTAATAGTTTATTTTTGGCTCATTTTCTAACTTAACCTGATTTACAGATACTCCGTTTGTATGCCCAGCTTATGTCTACTTTCCCAGGCTAACCAACTCCCATTTCTTTTTAGCAATCTCCTTTCTACTGACTTTCTAAAGTAGGATGAGTGAAAATCAAAAATTGCCTATGCTCATAAAATCAAGTCCCTCACAGATTCCCATGAAACCACCCCTAAATTTTGCAAGGTAATAAAGGTAAATTTCAATTCTTACCAGATTCTGTTTCATTTTGTTTTTTAAAGAGGGGAGCCTCCCTGAGTTCTTTGAGGGTACAGAGCACGTGGTTTGATGCATATTTTCATGCTTGTTAGCAACTCAAAAATGGTATTTCAGGGACTGTATTTCCAACTGCTGAAAAGCATTTTCTGCTAATTATATTTCATGGAACTAAGAAGGGACAATAACTGGGAAGACAGAAAATGTAGGAAACCACTAATGGTATCTCCTTCCTCCTACTCTGATCCTCTTTGTCTTCAGAGAGTGACTTGGAAAATTTATGTAACACAAAGAAAAGTTATTCAACAGAAGATACAAAAAGTAACAGCTATGATGGAGACTGAACCTTAGGGGGAAGGGGCAAAATTAATATAGATGGCCCCCACACACGGTTTTTTACTTCAACATGGAGGAACGCGGTTTGTTTTCTGTTCTCACTCTTGCTTCACTTTTCCCCCAAAGCAATGTATTTTCAGAACTCAAGGAATGTATAAGTACAAGAACTCATCTCAGTCTCTCCGCAGCTTTAACTGGGGGTCAGTGTTGAACAAGTGATAGACCCCCTGGCTGCCAGATTTGGTATCACAAGACCATGCACTTTGGTTTGCTGGAGGAGCTGAGCCTGACTTTGTAAACTAAGGCCAGGGTTTATGTCAGCAGGAAGTTGACAGCTGATGGAAGACGGAGGGGATGGAAAGAATACGAGAATCGTTGACTTCAGTCTGCTTTCTTTACTTTAGCACAACTATCTGGGGCCCTCTGTAGGGGGCCAACCTCCTTATAACTTGATAGTCTCCAAGAACAGTAGTTTAGCATGGGCACTAACTGATACTTACGGTGGTCTTTGAATCATCCCACCTAAGAGCTGTAAAGCATGAAGAGTCATTATCTGACCAATCCCCTTCATTTTGCAGGTGAGGAAAGGTCGCAAGCTCCATAGTGGCAAAGGCAGAACTGAAACCGGGGCCTCTTGAATTCTTAGAAGAAAACTTATTTACCAGAAGAAGGTCAATTATGTCTCATAACGACTCTAGGAGAAAATTGGGGTGTGTATAATACATCTCAGATTTCCACCAGGTGTGGTTACATTTTTTTCAGTGTGCACACTCAGAAGGTGTACATAATGTACACACACTCTGAACAGTTTGCTCCTGGGTGATAACTCATTCCCAAAGATAGAAAATGAGTGAGGCAACTATAGCCACTCAGTGAAAGGGAAGATCTTCAGGGAATGAAGAATGGGAGGAAATGGCCAGCTCTCATAAAAGCATGATGTAGGAGTATTTTTAAAGCTTTATTTGGTATTTGCAAATTGGGTTATTTTCTGTGGGTATGACATTTCTGGTGCTCAAGACCTGAAAAGGAAACTTCACCCAGAAGGGAACCTGGAAGGGTTTTGGAGGCTGTCTGTGGGAGAAGGGACTAATGTGGCTGTGGTCCTGGAGGTTCTGCCCTCGGACATCCACATCCCCAGTCACTGTTGTGGTTCTGCCCAGTGACACTGAATTAGGTGGTCTTCCTGTGTGGTGAGCTCCAGGAAGATTTCTGGTTTAGCAAAGTGGCTAGTCAGTTAACTCTTTCAAAGGAAGTCATCAACCCCTAAAAGCTAGAACTAATTTCCTTAAAATACCTTCTTTTACTTGTGGAACCAAGGAAGCTTAAAAATAGAATCCCGGCAAGCCCTGAAGCCTAAAAGTGAAACATAATCCAGGGTGGCTGTAGTTCACCCGTTATGGGCAGGGACAGGGACGTATGGTTTACCTGCCACCCACAAACCAGATGGGTGTTGCGTATAAATTTGCTCCTAGAGCCGGTGAGCACTGAGCAGCAGTTGATGAGAGTTGTTAGTAGTGACGCTGACTTCCTCTGGAAGGTTTTTCGTCTTTCAGTGAAGGAGTTGAGCGCCCTGTCCTTCCAGCCAGTGCGTGCCTGGCTGCCCTGAAGGCTCTTCTGGCTCCTCTAGCGTGCCCTTAGCTGCTCAGAAGGGCTTCTCTGGACTCTGGTTTTCAGGGTACTGAAATATGGAGGTTCTGGCCTCTGGGAGTCAGGGGAAACGAACTCGGGGCCAACAGATTTTACCCCTTCTCTGCCCTTCCCCCTTTCTGATGCTCCGGGGCTCCAGGAATCTATAACCAGGTCAGACCCCACCTCAGCCCCTCTGAGCCTTCCTGGGTCTGGCGGCCCTTAAGAGTGAAGGGGGCTCCTGTGTACACAACCCCCACCCTCCGCCTAGGATGTGAAGGGGCAGCCTGGGACACTGGTCAAGTGGCGGAGCCTGGGGCGGGGTGCTTGGGATCTTGTTCTGGCTCCGCACTTAGCAGCTCTACGGCTTTGGGAGACGACATGATCTCTAGTCTGTGAGATGGAGGAGTAGTAGCTCATGGGCTTAGGAAGACTCAGGGAGTCCATATCTGTAAATAGCAGAAGAGTGCCTAGCACACAGGAAGTTAGGATACACGGTGGAATTGCCCTCCCTGCTGCAGTGGTCTCTTGGGCTGTCCTTTCCTGATTTATTTTCTTAAGAAGCCCTTAGTGTTCACTTAAACCCAGTTGCACCTCTCCAAAACCGGTCCACGGGGTGCTTTGCATCTAATGCAGTCTTTAGGGTCTTTGTATCTCTATGAGCTGTCCAGTGACTTGGGGGAAGGAATAGAAGAATAACTGTCTTATTATAATAGTACTTTTGGTAGCAGTAGTGCCATGAATAAAACCTTTATTTCTGTGATTAAGTGTGCTAATAAAGTTGCACTATGAATGTGAATTGCACTAACATAATTTCACTTCACTACTGTAAATGATGGCTTAAGACTGAATGGCAGGGTCAGGGCCTTGCAGCCCCCTGGACTTTGGTGGTCTTGGAGGCCCTGGCCGTTGTGGGGGGGTAAACCTGCCTCTGGGCCTCCCTTTCCCTTTCCCAGTGCTCTCTCATCCACCTTTTAAAAAAAATTTATATGTTTTTTTAGTACCAGGGCCAGGAATTGAACCCGGGACCTTGTATGTGGGAAGCCACTGAGCCACATTGGCTCCCCTGAGTTGGTTTTTCGTTTGTTTGCTGGTTGTTTGTTTTTAGGAGGCACCGGGAACTGAACCCTCCCATGTGGGAAGCAGGTGCTCAACCGCTTGAGCCACTTCCACCACCCTGACCCTTTTTTAATATAATGCCTGTTCCTCCTCCTTATCGCTCACCTCTGCCTGGCTCCTAGAGGATGCTGGAAATTGTAGCCTTCAGTGACTGCCTCCTTGACTTATCAAATTAATTACAAACCTTTTCCCTAGTGTTCGAGGTATGGTGAAACTTGCTTTTCCCATTTTGCTTCCCATTCCTTCCGACTCGGATCCTGGCATGGCAGCGTTGGTTTGCTCACGGGTTCTTTCTCTTCCCCACTCTCCCTGGCTTCTCTTGCCGCCAGCCTTCCACTGGCCCATCAAGGCCACATCTAGGGAAATCTGCACAGAGCCTTCCCTGACTCCCAGGTAGACTGGACCCCTCCCTCCTTCCCTCGAGTTGCTCGTTCTTCCTGGAGCACATCATATTCCGCTTGTGTCCTAGTCACTTGTGTTCTTGACCGAATCCTTCTTCTAAGCTACGAGCTCTGAGAAATCATTGTGTGGCTTGTTCATCATTGTCTACACTGTAGACTCTCCAGTATTTGAGAAGAGGCGTTTTCATTAGACACCTGCAATGAGCCTGGCACCCCAGTAGCCCTACTGGGGATACTAAAGACATATGGGATGTGATCCACCTTCTCCTGAGTTTACAGTCTGTTTGGGACAACAAGCTTTAAACACAAGTTGATTTGCAAGCAAGACTAAACAGGAGTCAGGGAGAAAACAAGGCTCATCCAGCCCTCGGTTCTGTGGCGCTGAGCAGAAGTGCCAGAGGAGCAGGTGGGAGTCACTAAACTCCAGCGAGTCCATGAAAGTGGAGGTGCCAGTTCCCAGGTGGTCAATCTGGGAGCACTTTGGGGTACACACTTGAATCCTGTGGGGGGCTTTAAAAAAGTACTGATACCTGGGCTGCACCCCACACTAATTAGAATCTCTGGGGGTGGGATTCAGATGTGGGTTTAAAAGCTGTCCCAGATGGTTTCTGTTTTTTAAATATATTTTTATTAGAGAAGTTGTGAACTTATAAAACAGTCATGAACATGTATGGAATTCCCATACAACATCACTCCACTAGCACACTACATTGTTGTGGAATATTTGTTACAGATTATGAGATAATATCAGACTATTACCACTAACTATGGTCTATAGCATACATTTGGTATATTTTTTCAAAATCCCGTTAGTAGTAGTAGTAGTAGTAGTAGTAGTATTTTGATGTACTAGGGGCCAGGGATTGAACCTGAGACCTCGTATGTGGGAAGCCGGTGCTCAACCACTGAGCCACGTTGGCTTCCCTGAGTTGGTTTTATCGTTTGTTTTGCTTGTTGTTTGTTTTTGTTTTTTCAGGAGGCACCGGGAGCCAATCCCTGGACCTCCCATGTGGGAAGCGGCTGCTCAACTGCTTGAGCCACATCTGTTCCGTCCCCCTATTATTAACCATAATCCATAGGTTACATTAACTGTGTTTTCCCCATGCTTCTCCACATTCTTGCCATCCTGCCATAGTGGGGTATGTTTGTTCCAGTTCATAGGACTTCCCAGATGGTTTTCATGTGCACCCTCAGTTGGAACCACTTGGCTAGGTAGAGAGGGGAGGCTGGGGGAAACATAAGCCCGGGTAGGGAGGTAGAAAGTATGTTGGCACGAGAGGCCAGTTAGACTGGAGTTCATCCCAGGGAATAATAGGACTTAATGTTGGGTACGTTGATAAAATTGGTCTACAATAGGGGTTCCTTTCCTACAAGGGCAGGGCAGGGAGTAAATGGGCTGGGGTGGGGTGGGTAAGGGGATGGGGGCCGAAGTTGAACAAAGAAAAGATGCCTTATCAAAAGGGGCCCCCTGACCCTGCGCAGGCAATGGCTGCCATATAGGGGAAGGCAGGCCCTGAGTATTGCCAGATCTTCAACCTTCTCAAAATGCCAGAGACCTACCAGTTTTTAAATGTTGGCTTGTTAAAAATGTGGAGGCCAAACAAAATACATCTCTAGGCCAGATTTGGCTTAAGGGCTGCCGCTCAACGGCCTCTGGTCTATGGGATAATAATAGCTGATGTTTATTGAGTGCCTGCGTGTATTGAGGGCACTGAACTAAATGCTTTGCACGCATTAGCACATTCACTCCACGGAACAACCTATCAAGTGGGTGTTATTAGCATCCTCGTTCTACAGAGAGCGGGAGGTTAAGGGGCTGCCCTAGGCCCCCCCAATAAGTAAGGCAACCAAAATTGAACCCAAAGAGCCTGGCTCCAGAGTGTTAACTTATTCCCAGTTTAACCCCTGTGGTTTCTGGCATTAAGTACATAGTAAGGAGCCAAGGCACCTGTCAAAAGAAATAATCCAGTGTTTTCCAAGCCTACCTGGTAAGAAGAATTATCTGTAGCACTTGTTCCAGATGCACATTTTCAGGCTCCTCAATTGGAGAAGCACCAAGAGATTCTTAGATTCTGGAAAGCTTCAGGAACCGTCCTGTAGGTACCGAGCACAGGTAAGGGTCATTGAAGCTGGACTGCCCAGGTGAAGGCAGGAGCCTCCTGCAGGATGGCTGCACACGATGCTCACTGTCACTCCTTCCTCGGTTGGAGAGAACAGCCCTGCAGACCCCTGGACCTGAGCCTGGAGCATTGGTACCTCATGCCCACGCTTGTGTTTCCAACTTCTGGGTTCCCAGGTCCCTGCCAAGGCAAACAGTTCAAAGATGGGTTACTCAGTACCCAAAGGGGGTGAAACAAGAAGGGGTGCCCAAACGGTTGAGAATCTAAGCTCAGAAGGTTCTGGCATGCCAAACACCAGCACCACTTGGGAGCCAGGGGAAGGCTGTGTCTGGCCACCCTGCCTTCCAAGGGGTTACTCTACTTTGTAGGGGAAGGGAACCAGTGCAACCAAGAGTGTGGGGGCTTTGGAGTTGATGAGTCTGGAACCAGAACAAAAAGGACAGGATGGAAACGAGGGATAGTTTTAGGGAGAAAAGAAGTACAAGACCAAGCTTTTTAACTCCTGGGGCTGGAAGAGTGGATGAGGCTGTGTGGAGGGAATGGTTGGGCTGGTTTGGTTACAAGTTGCTTGTGAGTGACACCAGGGGACATTCAGCTTTCGAAGGGGCTGGGACTGAGGACTGGAAATGGGGCTTTGACACAGAGGTTATAGTGGAGTCCTAATTAAGAACAGTGGCCAAGAACTGGTCTCCCTAGCTGAGGGAGGAAAAAATTAAGGTGGTTGCCTCCAAAACCTTTCATCATTTTCACTTTTCCCTCCGTTATATGAAAACGAGACAAATTCATCAGGTTGATTTTGGGGATCGATACTGTCAGGGCTCCCAGAGACGAGCCATCAGGTGTTATTTATTGCATGCTTTACCAGGTCTGGGCTGGGGAACCAGCGGCTTTGAGAAGGCCCAGAGTTTGCAACTTCTCAAAGCAGAGAGCCAGGTCGAGAGCGCTGTGCATGAAGAAAGATCCTGTTATTATGTCCTAAACTAGGAGATGCTTCTTTCTACCATTATTTCCCATGAGCTCTGATCTTGCTGGTTATTAAAAAATAATAAAAGGAACTTATTTATCTTTTTAAGCTCTAGCATATTAAAGTTTAAGAATGAGTCTTTGAGTACTCCTGGAGGAATGAGCCATGTAAATTCTAAGTATCTTTGTAATTGATTTTTAAATATGTAACTTGTATTTAAGCCTATTTGTAGCACTGCTTGAATTGACTGCTTGTGTTGCTCTATCTGGGTGGCTGAACTTGTGACGATCTCACCATCTTAGTGGTAAAGTTTTCAACCTTTCATGTTGCTGTTTTCCTTGTTAGCACTTCAGACATCCTAATTCTGGAAATAGTCTCTAGGAGGCAAGGTTTTCCGTCTTGGAGGCCCAAGACCACCACGGTAGGATCCAGAAAACTTGCTGTGCCTCTCACCAGCCGGTGACCCTTTGCAAATTCTATTTATGGGCTGTGGTTACCTGGCGATGCTGTCTCCTTCAAATGGTTGTAAAAAATTAGGTGAGATATTGTTTATAGGAAATGTACTCTGCGTTCCTAACTTAGCATCTCCCACATGGTAGAAACACTTCAGTGTCGCTTGAATCTGAATTCTCCGTATTTTTACCCTTTTTGGGGTTTCTCTTTGTAAACAAACTTTTTTTTTTTTTTTTTAAGATTT
>JAQZBX010007249.1:0-10501 GCA_029593785.1 Cabassous unicinctus | reverse complement strand
TTCCCTTAAACAAACTATTGAACATGCATTTATTGAACATTCCCCTTGTACAGAATGCCATTCCCGGTATTCTGGGGGTTTCAGAGTTGACCAGGATGTCCTTCTTGTCCTCAGGGAGGTCCTCAGGAGGCAGGGGAGGTAAATATGTTCATCAGTAACTGAAGACAGGATAGTGAGTGAGGAGGGCCACAAGAAAATATCAGGGAAGTTTCTTAAGTGTCCCAACTTGGGGAGGACAGAGGCTTTAGAAGTTTTAAAATAGAGTGGGTTTTGGCACTATTGACGTTTTGGGCCAGATAATTCTCTGTTGTGGGGCTTGTCCTGTGCATTGTGGGATGTTTAGCAGCTTCCTTGGCCTCCACCCAGTAGATGCCAGTAGCACTCACCCCACCGTAACAAGCAACACGCCTCCAGACCACCATCCAGTGTCCCCTGGTGGGGACGGCAACGTCGTCCGCAGCTGAGAACCGCTGAGAAAGGACAGAATTAGGGAAGCATATTTATGCCTCTTCTACATACAGTATTCATTTCGGTAAAAAATACAGTATGCGTTTTAAAAGGCAAATTATTCCTCCTTACTGAATTTTAACTCTGGGGTGCCTAGCTCTCCCGCGGAACACCAGAGTTGGATTCACTGCTCTCACTCGAGCCGGGTGGTGCCGAGAAATCTCGCTGTGGGCAGCCAGCAGAAGCCCTGCCCGTGCTGAGGTCGGGCGTAAGAGTCACTGGCCGCTAGGAAACCTCTCGGTGACTTGGAGAAGAAACGATCAAAGTCTGCAATTCAGGGAAGGCCAAGGAAGTTTCGCGTTTATCATTTACTCAACTGGGCCATTGGAAGAACTTGTGCTTGGGACCGGCTCCTCAGCACAGCTGTCGATCCCAGCTTCGCCCCGTCAGAGGCGACGTGGGCACCTCAGCTCCCTTCTAAGGCCTGTTTCCTCGCCTGTAAAATGAGGGAGTCGTGGTCCCCACCAAGGGGTTATTGTGGGAACTAAACGCGATCGTGCCTGAGTGCCGGCTTCCGCACTGGCCACGTGCTGAGCGCTCTGCGGTGTGTGTTGTCACACCATTTGCAGAGGGATAAATCACCGTCGTGTAAATTGTGACCACAGTCATGGAACCAGAAGCCTTGATTAGTTAAAACTTTGATAACCATGTTTATAATTAAATAAACTTTTTTTTTTTAAAGATGTTACTCGATTTTTTTTTCTTCTTGAAGATGAATGGGGAAAAAATTTAGCCCAAATCAGACTGTCAAAAACTCTTTACTTGAGCACTAACCCTGAACCTGGGTCTGCTTATAAGTAATCTGCCGATTTCACAGCCTCACGTGGTTTACACGCTAAGTGCTCGCATGTTAAGAGGAGTGTTGGGGGGACGGGTGGCCCTCCTGAGTCGGGGCCAGGCGTTGCAAATGCCTGCCAGGGCCCTTCGGCTCTGTTACAGCCCATGCTTGGCAGGCCACATCTAACCTTGTCTCTCTGGCCATTGCTGGACGTTTCCTCTCCCTTTCCCTCCACTTTCAGCCAAAACAGCTTCTGGTTACGGTGACAGTTTTAAATTTGCCATGTGTGGTTGATTATATTGTAGAAGTTGGGAAAGTGAGGCAACTGCGAGTCGTTTCTTGCTTCCTGCCTTGCTTTAGACTATGAGGATCAGCTTTTTAAATTGCTTGAATTTTGAAGTTTCCTGCTCCTTACGGTAACGGTGGCCAAGTGTGACCCTTACACATGGAGCATCTCGGAAGAAGCCCTAGCATGAGCCAACTTCTGCCATGCCATCCGGTCTGACAGCTCTGGGGTCTGACGTGAGGGCCTCCTCCCCTCTGACTTTTTCTTTGGAGTGAAAGAGATTGAAGTATAGTAGTGCTTCGTAGTCACATTTCATAAATATTTATTATCTGGGTGCATAAATTTGACTGGGTGGAGCTAGAGCAGTGTTGCCACGTTTGGCAGTAACAGGTGCCAAGTGCTGAGCTCTTTTGAGCTTTGCTTTTCGCTCCATGTAGTGTTCGTAGTATAAGGCTGTTAAAATGGCCAAGGTGGCTTTGGCTGCTGGTTTTAGGTCTCCTGATATTTTTGCACTTTGGAGAGGTCACAGGAATAGGTAGCATCCCCAACTTCAGCTTGATTGCTCTGGAGGACTACTTCAAGTTGATCAGAGTTCTGATAAGCTGATAAAGCAGAATGCAAATTTACTAATTTACCTTGAGAAGAAAACAGCCGAGCAGACAATTGCAGAAATTGGCATTGCCTTTTTTTCCTGGTCAGAAGATCATCTGCAAAGTCATGATAAAGGACTTGAGGGATTCTAATAGTATGGCCCACCTATGGTAGCTCCCTCTAAATGTTCCTGCAGAGGCGGGACTCCTGCCGCCTGATTAGGGAACGTGATGGACACTGTCATTTGCTCAGATGTCCATTTCTATGGCTCTGTTGCGTTTTTGTTTTGTTTTGTTTTGTTTTCTTCAAGAAAATATTTGCGTTTTTAGTGCATGCTTGTTATTTAAAGAAATCAAAGAATAGATAAATAAATGGAGTACAATTTGAAATACCTTCTTCATTCCCTTCTAGTCCTGCTTCCCTTCCCAGAGGATGGTTGAATAGTTATCTCCTTATTTTTATTTTGTATTTCCTTAATCATTACCACCACCAACTGCTACTACTATTACTGCTACTGGCTAAAAGTCGTTGAGTGTTTTTCTGTGCCAGGAATTGTTTTAAGCACTATACATGCAATTTACTAATTTAAACGTCGTCATCCTTATAGAGTGGGTATGATTATTCTCATTTTATAGATGATGAAAGAGATGGATTAGTAAATTTAAGCATCTTTCCCCTAATTTGCATTTCTGTGAATTGCCTCTTTGAGTCCTTTGCTATTTTTGTTTGCAAAGTTTTTTTATAATTTTCTTCTTAATTGGAACTTTTATGAAATATAGATATTGGACTCTGGTGTATGTGTGTAGTAAAATTTTTTCTCTCAGTCTATTTTTCTTTTTTCTCTGCTGCAACTCTACAGATGTCTTGGTCTTCTATGTACATATATATAAACTTACAACCTTTATAGTTTATAAGTTTGGCTTGCTTGCTTTGGGAAAGCCTTGCCTAATACCCAAATTATAACAATATTTTCCTATTTTTTTCTTTTCCTGGCTTCATGATTTTATTATTTTGATCTTTAACCTCTTTGGGAAGGGTATGTGTGTATGTATGGTGTGTGTGTGTGTGTGTGTGTGTGTGTGTGTGTAAGGAGATAAAGGTGTGACTATTTTTTCCCAAATGGGTAGCTTTTCCCCATGAAATTGAAATGTGGCTTTTGTCATGTTAAAGCCGGGCATGGATGTGGGTCTGTATCTGGACCTTCTCAGCCCCACTGATCTGTCTCTTTCTAAGAAAAGAGCACGCTGCTTTAAACACAGCAGCTTTATGGTAGGTTTTGCTATAAATTGGGAAAATCCTGGCCCCTCTCATCTTGTGCTTGTATTTTTCCATTAAAATTAGTTTTTGCACTTACACTTCCTTGCATTTTTACAGGTTGGGGCTCCCTCTCCCCCACCCACTGTGAATTCAGGGTAATAAACACGCTGAGAATTGCCTGCACCTATTGGAGAATTTGTGCCGCAGGAATGGCAGCCGTGTTTTCCGCGTGTGCTCATCTCACATGCGCTCCCGTGAGGCTCGGTGCTGAAATCCTCGTCTGTGAGTGAAGAGGGGAAGCTCGGGCTCAGCAGGTTGCCCAAGGCCAGGCTCTGGAGCACGGCAGGGGGATTTGAAACCCACCCCTTCACCCGCGGCTACCCTGACCCTGGAGCCTCCTCACAGGATGGTTACTGGGTGCTTCCAAAAGTGCCACAGGGCGGTCCGCGGTGGTGGCAGGAGAGCGCTTGCTGTGGAAAGTGGAGACACAATGGGTCTCCTCTAAGGAGCACATCCCAGGGTAGCAAGGGCACTGGTTCAGAGCCAGGGCATGCGGCAAGGTGCGGTCACGGTCACGGTCATGGTCACGGTCGGTGTGAAAATGACGCCAGAGGGAAGGCAGACCCTTTTCCCCATGCTTTTTATTATGCCTCACGGCGTTTAACCTTCCCTAGATGCAAGTAAGGTGGTAAGATACAGCTCTGGCCGTTAAGATCGGGGGTACACACAAGCCCTAGGGGCAGTTTGTGCCTTTTCAGAGGAGAACGCAACAAGCCTTAGCTCTGGTGGAGGGGCGAGGGCTGTGGGGGCCTAGAAAGGCTTCTCCAAGGAGGGGCCTTTCTGTGGCAGATCAGCCTACCTAAGAGGCTAAGGCTCCCCTTCCCTCAGGTGGCTCCCGTAACTCAGGTGCTGTCAGGTGCCTTCTGTTGGCTCCTTAAGGGTGAGCAGCAGGAAAGTAGGTTTCTTTGGAGAACTTTGAAGCTGTCTTCCAACCAGAAGTCCAGCTGAGCTCCCACCAAGAGCCTTGGGAAAGCAATCCTATTTATTAGTAGTAGAATATTGATTTTTTTGTATTAAATGGGCCCAGGGGCCCGTGACAATGACTGTCTGAAATTATAATTTGAAATATCTAACAGAAAAGCTTTGCAGAAATTCCTCCCAGAATATAAATGATGAGACCCTCGGTAAATACCTCATGTGCATATAATTAAGTTGGCAATTTTGAGGTGTGAAGTTTGTTTTCACAGCCTAAATCCTCTAGTCTACCTTTGTTTCAACAACCACTGGTCTAAGGATAGAGGAATGGCTCTTAAGTCTTCCAGGCATTTATAAAACCATATAGTTTTGCCTTGTTCATTTATTTGTCTAATCAGTCCCCATATTACCTGATCTTGTGTTATAAAATGTAAGGCACTTAATCAAAGAATTCTCATCCTTACTGCATGACTACACTCTTAATTTCGTGAAAGCCTTCAAGGTTTCCTTCCAGAAAGGTGAATATGTAATCGTTTTATTATTTATTTAGCACATGCCAGCCGGCCTTGTTTCTTACGGCTGCAGCCATGGCCAGGACTTCAACTCCATTGGCAGCCTGCGGTCCATGGGAGCTGAGTGAGCGCAGCCAGGCCTTGCTCTGGGATCAGGGTGTGGGGCCCTGGAGCCTCGGCTCTGCCTGGGCCCGCAGGGCTTTCCCTCACACCCAGGGCTAATGCTTTGACTCTGCCCGGCCCTGTTAGCGGGTTTTCTCTGCAATGCCTTTAAAATATACTTTAACGTCTCCCTTCCCATCCCCCAGTACAACAGCCCTGGCATCCTGGCTTTTTCCATTCCCGACAAATGATCTGTGCCCTGTAACTGTAGCTCCGCTGTGCTGATAATCTGTTGAAATTAGACCTAGAATCTAAACGTGGCTTCGTGAAACCAGGAGCTCGACATTTTTCCCTTCACTGGTCTGCACTATATTGCCTTCCCAGACCACCCGACCACCTTGACTGTGACAATATGTGCAGGAAAGCGATTTAGAATGGGAAGTCCTGTGAAAGGTACCGTGCTGGCTGTTTTTCGGGTCTGTAATGAAGCAGAGACGGCCACCACCACACTGCCTGCCGCCCCCCCAGGCACCCTCAGCTGACCTCACCCTAATTGCCCTTTTTATATGGTGGGAATCCTGTTTGCTCCTCCAGATGCGTGTTCCCCTCAGGAGGCTCTGTACCCCCCCCCCTCCGAAATGTTTCATTTATGCTTTGTTGACTGAGCTACCTACCCACTTTGCATTGACTCCTTTTTCTCTTAGAAGTTCAAAGCAATAATTTGGTGCTGAAACTACTGCAAAATAGGTACATGACAAATGTAACTCCGTCTGTGCCTGCAGGCAGGCCAGACTGTGCGGTGATCGCTCACCTCCTGTGCAGGGAGAGGGGGGCTGCTGGCCCCCTTAGGCACCCTCGGCTCCCGTTTCTCACCTGTCGGAGCTGAGCCCTCGCTAGCCGGCCCCTGCAACCGGGACCTTCTGTCCTAAAGCACGGGGGCCCCCAGCGGTGGCCCTGGAGGGTCTGCTGCGAATCCTGCTGGAGTTGGGGTGTGCAGGGAGGGTGTGCCTCAGTGGGAGCTGGACCTCGACCGCACCCCGTCCTGCCCTGGGACCCTGGGAGAGGCCAGGGGGCTCTGCGTCTCCTCTGTTGAACGTCCTCAGTGCTCATAAGGATGCTTATTATTTACGTTTCCATTCCTGGTCGTGCTCCCGTTCTTCTCTAATGCTGAGTAGATCTCGAACAGGCCCTCGAGATGGGGCAGCCGAGCACACAATTCCAGCGAGGCGCCCATTTTTACAGTCGTTCAGAAATCACAGGGCATCCACGGGGCATCGCTGCTTGCTGGGTGCTAGGAATCCGATCCCGTCCTCCAGCAGCTCACTGAACTGCCTTTAAGTTCTTGGCAGCGTTTCTGGGAAATGTGATTTCCATGCTCCAGATGAGGAAACTGAATGGACGTCAGAGAGATTTAGTGACCCCTCCCCACCCCAGACCCCGGAGTGATTTGGGTTTAAAATCCAGCCCTCTCCCCCTCAGGAGCGGGGGTGCGTAGAACTATTGTCAGCATGGATTAGATGCAAATTTTGTTGTAATTTTTTCCCTCTCTTGTTTTTCTAAGCTGCCTGGCAGCGTTATTTTTAAATATTGTTGGGAACTCAGGACTGTGCAGTTACCAGGGGAAAGCCAAGATACTAGAGGTTCGCCTAGACCAGTGGTTCTCTGCGGGGTCGGGCCTGCCCCAGCCCCCAGGGGACATTTGGCAATGTCTGAACTCCTTGTTGGCTGTCGTAATGTGGGAGTGGAGGTGGCTTCTGGCATCAGTGGGTAGAGGCCAGGGATGCTAAACACCCTCCAGGACACGGGACAGAGCCCTGCAGCGAAGACTCAGTGTCAGGCCGACTCTGCTCCTGCTGCAGGCGTCTTTCTCCCTTTATTTCAGAGTCACAGCTGCTCAAACAAGGTGTATTCACTTCCCAAGTTCCGGTTGTATTCCATATAAATAGTCATCACGGTTCTGAAAACCTGTTTCTCCAACTGTAGGGAGAGGAAACTGTTTCATTCTTCCATGTAGTTTGAGATCCAGTCGGAAACGTTCCTCAGCAGTTTTCTCTCTTGTATTTTTTTTTTTTTAAGTATCACATAACCCACACTGATGTTTTAGGCTTTTGTAAGCGCTAGGTAAGCAGTGGCTAGCTATACAAATGTTTTTACTACACGTTAATTGTTCTTTTCTATTCAAATAATACTTCGCTTTTTGTTCTTACACATTGATTTCTAGGGGAATTTTACTGTTTTTAAGCTATTTTTATTTCTTTTGTATTTAGCTAGCCTCGTTGGCCAAATAAATCAGCAGTTTTAATATGAACTCTCTGTTAGAACAGCGCCTTGTTCTAAATAGTCATGTTTTGAGTATTCTGCTGTGGTTCACTGAAGTTAAAACAGGAGGTCTGTTTATATTTTAAATATAGATTCTACCCTTAAATTCTGGAATATTACGATAGGTAGTGTTGCCGGGTAATACCTAGGACACTAAGTTCTATTTGATCTTAGATAGGCAATAAATGCGATCTTTAGGGTGTGCCTACATTAAAAAATGATCCATTGTTTATCTGAATTCCAATTTAACGGTGCTTTGTATTTTTATTTGCTACTTTTAGCAACCCTAGAGATAGAATTCAGCGTAATCAGAAAATACCAGTCATATCTGATATCTACCTGCAAAACTTTATCTTAGATGTTATACTTTACAAAAGTGATTTAAAAAAATAATTTTCTGAAAGTATATAGAAAATGTGTTCTACAATCACCTTTACTGGTCTTAAAGAATAGCTTGAAGTTGGTAATCTCTTAGATGATGTTCAGAAGAGTCGTATTAGACCTACCAACTCAATTCTACAGGGATAACCTGGGTGGGAGAGAGAATCCTTATTATGGGTTGGCTTCTAGAGGTTACCTAGAACTTAAATGAGAAGGTTTTGCAGGACCTAAACTCTCCCTGCTGTTCATAAGCAGTAGAATTCATTTTAGAGCCAAGGACCCATTACCTTAAATGGGATAGGTTGGTTGTAAAAAAAAAAAAAATTAGACAAGCTTTGGAAAATGGAAAAATAGAAGTCCAACCCAAATTCTTACTTAAAATACAGAAGTCACAAGCATCAGCTGAAAGCAAGCTCAAGACTCAGTATTCTTCATCACTTCGCTCCATTGTCTACTTTTTGGAAGGAAAGCGGTGGTCAGAGGATGCCAACCTCTGTTCATCTTCGTGGCCTCAGAATGGGTCCCTTGCAGCATCCTGCTGCCTTCAGCCTCACCTTAGAGATGCTGCAGCCCCTGGAGGGGGGACCGGCCGGGGCAGCCGTGGTAGCTAACCACACACCCCTGGCTGCCGGCCCGTCCCCTTGGCCCCCCTCCGCTTTCAGCAGTGCTGCGGCAGTGTGTTTCTGCAGCTGACATTCAGCTCACCCTGAAAGAATACACCTGTCTCTCCCTCCCTGCTCCCTCACTCCCGCTTTCTGGGATCACTTCCCAGATGAACTACCTGCACCCAAGTCCTTGTCTTGGCCTCTGCTTTTGGAGATAAACAGCCTAAACACAGATACCTGTGAAGAAGAAAACTTCGGTCCAAAATACAGGCTAATTATTTGGCCTCAAGTCCGTGGCTGGTTCCACAAAACTTTTCCATCTTGCCTAGAACTTATCTACTCCGGGGCTTTGGGAAGTGGGTCTGTGAACTTGGTGGTTTTTGTTAAAAAAATTTTATCAGTAGCTACATCAGGGTTTTTTTTTTGTTTTTGTTTTTAGTGTGTCTCCTCCACACACACACACCCTGAATTTATCAAAGCAGCCCTGTGTGCTCACATCTGCTCCGTACATTCTGGGGGAGACACAGAAGGTAAGGCTGCTGGTAGCCTGAAGGAGCTTCAAGTCTAAATAAGAAGACAGGGCCATTAGAAATACACCGGCAGACACCACTTAGGTTTGCTTGAAACAGAGTATGTGGCACAGACCATAAACTCAGAAGTTTAGGGGAGATGTACTGCTGCGTGGGGATTGAGTTTCTTGTCACTGGTGATGATCAAGCAGTGGCCAAATTGTTGTAGGTATGGTTGAACGAGATGATTTATGGAGCCTCTTCAGCCCTGAAATTCTCTCATGCTGAGGGATCAGTGTGACTTGGAGTAGTGAGACGTGAAAATGTGTGAGATGGAGGGAAGATTCTGGAAGGTTACAGGAAAATGAACAGAGGCCAGAGGGTTTGTGTGAGGGAGTGGGGGGAAATGTTGAACCCGGTGTGGTGTGGTCAGGCGTGTTGAGGCACTGGGAGCTCTTTATACATTTGAGCAAGGGGCTCACAATACAGAAATGTTTAAGGGTTGTGCAGGATGGAAGACAGGGCCAGGCAGACCAGTGCTTTAAAGTAAAATGTGCTGTGCAGTAAGAAAGGCCCGTGCCAGGCTTATTCCTGCCTCAGGGCCTTTGCACTTGCCCAACCCTCAGCCCAGAATGGCTTTGCCTTGCATCTTCCTATGCAGCCTTGGCTCCTTGTTGTCACTGAGGACTCCACTCAGCTGCCATTTCAGGAAGACCAGCGCTATCACCCAAGCGAACATGCCCCTCCCCCACCAGTCACTCTTTACCGTTTCCGTTTTATTTTCTTCCTGTTACTCGCCATTTGAAATTAGGATCTTGTGTACATCCTAGTGCCTAGAATGTTGCCTGACCCTTACCAGGTGCTCAATGAATATTTGCTAATTGAATGAAAAACCCAAAGTAGGCCGGCAGGGGAAGCAGATGTGGTTCAAGCAATTGAGCTCCTGCTTACCACATGGGAGGTCCCAGGTTTGGTTCCCAGTGCCTCCTAAAGAAGACAAGCAAGACAGTGAGCTGACACATTGGGCTGGCACGACGAGCTGATGCAACAAGATGACCCAACAAGAGACACAAGGAGGAAAACACAATGAGAGGCACAACAAAGCAGAGAGCAGAGGTGCCTCAGACTATTGGGTGCCTATCTCCCACATGGGAGGTCCTGGGTTCAGTTCCCAGTGCCTCCTAAAAAGAAGACCAGCACACAACAAACAGACACAGCAAATGCAAACAACATGGGGACGGATGTGGCTTAAAAGATTGGGCGTCCGTTTCCCATATGGAGGGACCTGGGTTCGATCCCTGGGACCTCCTGGTAAAATAAAAGAAAAATGTAGAAGGTGCGTGGGTGAGCCGCCCAGCCCTGCCTAGCCACGCAGCAAGATGATGATGCAGCAGGAGAGTGACGCAAGGGAGAGCCAAGAGGGAGACGCGCCAAGACACCAGGAACTGAGGTGGCGCCGGTGGTAGGACGCCTCTCTCCCACATCGGAGGTCCCCAGGATCGAATCCCGGTGAAGACAGGAGGAGAAGGTTAGGAGAGGGCAGGAAACAGACTCAGAGAATTGCCCAGTGAATGGACACAAAACAGCAAAAATGGGGGGCAGGGGGGGTGTTAAAATGGATTAAAGTAAATAAATATTTTTTAAAAATGCAAACAATGAGGGGGTGAGGAGAAATAAAT
>JAQZBX010007248.1:0-51058 GCA_029593785.1 Cabassous unicinctus | reverse complement strand
CCCCCCCCCCCCCATGGGATATTTCTCATGCTACCAGATTCCCACTGCTACCATCATCCGCACTGCAATGAATTTCCTTGTAGTTAGCTTCTTGGACATAGCCCTGGTTATTTCCTCAGTAAACACAACTAAAAGATAAGCTGCTGGGCCAAAAATGTATGCCCATTTTTGAAACTTTACAGCCTTTAAGAGGCAGCCTTTTAACTTCACTCCTCAAAGCTGAAGATGGGGAATCTCCTTATCTCAGGCTGGGTTAGGAGGTTAAACCCGTCTACCCTGAGCCTCCATTAGCTTACAATTTTCTCACCTAATTTTAGAGGCTGAGGGCTTCCGGATGTCACGAGGGCTAAACTGTTTCTCACCTGGGCTCTGAGGTATTCCTGGATGGAGTAGGTCTAAGCAATCAGAGTAACGAGGCTGAGTTTGGAAGTTGGTGATGCTGGGTCTCTTGTTTGACATCTACCAGGCAGCCAACATCTTGAGAAATTAGAGGGCTTCCCACCCGCCGTTCAGGAAACCCAGGCCACGTCCTCCTGCGCACAAGCTGACCCGGCGAGGGCGAAGGGGCTGCCCCTGGGGCACCGTGAATAAAGTCCCCTCACTGCCCAGGATCTAAAATCGCGCCTGCATGGGTGCAACCACACCTGTGTTCAGCGGCTAATTACCTGTGCAGGTGTGCATCCCACGGCTGCTGGAACGTCCAGGTGTGGTTAAGACACAAGGGCTCCGGAGCCCCGGAGCTGGGGGCAGCCCTGCCCCACTGCTGCAGCTTTACTTCTCAGGCCACCGTTTACTTGCCCGGTGAGGTTTTGTGACAATTAACTGAGCTAATGTGTGTAAGGAACATAGGCCTGATGTGAAGAAAGAACTCACAAATTAGCTATTGCGTCATCAGCAGGGGTGCTGAGTAGCAATTACTCAATAATTATATTTCAGGCCAGGGGGTCTCATGCTTGCGGGCATCGGAATCTCCAGCAGACACCCTGCTGGGTCCCACCCCCAGAGTTTCTGGTTCATCAGGTCTGGGGTGAAGCCCGAGGATTTGCATGTCTAACAAATTCCCAGGTGCTGCCTCTGCTGCTGCTGATCCAGGGACCCCACTCTGAGAACCACTGCTGTAGATGAAAGGCTAGAAGAGGACTCAAGATAATTAAAGGTTTAATTGCTATAACTGTATTTTCACGTATTTTGGAATCTCTAGGAACTTTAAACTCTTCTGGATGTGTGAATATTTTGATTTATTTTTCAGGGAGGTGAAAAGCGGCAGACAGACGTGGCAAACTCACCTCATTCTTTGGGCTGCACTTCACTGCCATCCACTTCTGCTCTGAGCTGAATGGAATCTCTTGTTTTCTTACATACGAATCTTTAACGTCACTCAAGTCCATCTAAGATGATAAAACCAGAGGTTTTTAACGAGTCACCTGAAGCCAATCTCCATGCCACGCTCAGTGCATTTAAATTCATTACTCCAGCCATCTGGGGTGATGAGAAATCCAAGCGCTGAGCTCCTGGAGGAAGGCCGTTTGCCTGTAAGGGGTGTCAGGAGCGGGGCAGAGCCAGTGGGCTGGAGCGGAGGGGACCGAGCCATGCGGACGCGGACGCAGGTGACAAACGCGGACGCAGGCGACAAACGCGGGGCACTTGCGCCTGCCTGCGCCCCGGGTCCCTTCTCTTCGTCTCTGCCTCCCTCCCGGTTCCTCTCATCTCCCTTTCCCTGCTCTTTATCTGCCTCTTCCTCTTTTGCCTGCATTTTCAGTCTACTTCTCCTGCTTCTCCTTCTGTTATTCTGTCCTGGGCACCTGCCCGTCCCCGCCTGCCCACCCGCTCCCCGTGTGCACCCTCTCTGCCTGCACTGGGCACAGAGCTCAGCTCTGGGTCTAACTGCCGAGCCCTGTATAATCCAACAAGTGAAGGGACGAGACCAGATGGGGCCTCGGGAGAGCGAGGACAGTGTGGGGCCCAGCGCTGAGCCTTGTACTTCTGTCTGTCCCCTCAGCACCAGCACCACCTGGGCTGTGCTCCAGGGGGTGCTCCCAGGATTTGGATGGAGTCGTGGAGTGGAGTTAGAGACCTGCAGCTCTTCTGGAAGCCTCCGGCATCTACAAGCCCTGCCCCCCACCAGTCAGCATCGTTGGTCCCCGGAAGGTTTGGGGCCATTTTCTCCCATCAGCTCTAAGCTCCCCCGTTCCTCGGTAGCTCAGACAGGAAGGTGAGCTCTGCGTAATCCAGCTCAGAGTGAAAGGATTGCCAAGACAGAGCCCCAGGGATTCCCTACCTTCATGGCGACAGCCATCAAAGCGCCTTCCGTGGGCTGACCCATCACGGTGTTTTTTCTGATGATGGCGTTGTTGGCCACACAGCCCGCCTGGAAGGAGAGAGTTTCCGAATGTCCTCAGCTGGCGTTCGGAGGCGGCACTCCTCGGCGCCTGCGCTCCCTCAGGCGCTAGGAAGCGCTAGACCCTGAAGACTTGATCCATTTTTGGAGCTGGGGGACAAGACTTACTCTTCCAAACGAGTCAAGAGTCCCTGTGCTTCCAAATCAAGGTCGTAGGCAATTATGGGCGTGCTGAAAGTGGGTTGCTTTCCAGGTGACGCAGCGGGGAGGTGGGCTGGCGTGGGCCGGGCGTGTGGGGCGATGGGGACTGACTGCTAATGGATATGGCTTTCTTTTGGGGCTGATGGAAACGTTCCGGAAGTAGATAGTGGTGATGCTGTACAATCTTGTGATTATACTAAAACCTCCTGAACTGGACACGTTAGAAGGGTGAACTGGACAGTGTGTGAATTACAGTCAATCCTTGTTATTCAGGTTCCATATTTGGGGAATATTCCTGGTCATTTGGGAAATACTCATCTTCCTACAGGCAGGGTCCCAGCTCAGGTCTAACAAGGCAACAAGGACAATGCTTGGCCTACTTGTTTCCACTCTGATACAATAACCAGTGTTTCAGTGTCTCTTGATGGTCTCCAATGCGGGCAGCCTCTGCGAGCCTGGTGAATCCCTGCATGCCAGGTAAGGAGGGAGCGAGATGTACACGGTTTCTTTAAGCAGACACCACACTTGGGAACACACATAAAACAAGATCATGCGTTAACTGGTTGAGGAAATAGGACCAGAGGCTCGCAGAGGCTGCATCTCCCATGTGGCAATGATTCTGTATTTGCTAAGTCAGCCATCGGGTGACGTTAGAGACCCTGCCTACCATGAATACTGAGAATCGGCTGCACATCTCAATTTTAAATAATGGCAAATTTTAAACCAGAAAAATAGAAACAAACAAGGGAGCGTGGTGTGACCCGACCTTCCCCCCTCGCTTCCTGGGGGATCTCTCAGCATGCCCACGTTACTTCGGAACGCCTGTTTCTTGATCTGCAAAACAGCTAACAGGACCCACTTCTGAGATAACTAAGTGGCACCCGGGAAGTGCAGTCCCGCACGGAGCCAGTGCTCACTAAACATCGCAGAGGAAGAGGTTTCACTTTAGGCTTGACGGGAGAGGAAGGAGCATGCGTGAAAGGACGAGGACTGGGAATATTAAAGGGAACCACCACCACAAGGAGCATTCCAACATCCATGGAGCACCTGCTCAGGCACGTCTCGACCTGGCCTTTCCACCAGGCAGCGAGGAGAGCACGCAAAGGGTCCCGCTCCTGTCTCCGCTGTCTCCCTCTGGTCCCACCCTTCTTCCAACACTGGGATAGCCAAATCCCTGGAGTAGCCCAATCATTTCCAAGAAATGAGTGGGTCTAACTGCTGTTTCTCTTTCCGGAGAGAATATCATAAGCCCCGTGTAAATGTACGCTTACCCCTTTGTGCTTCGGACACTTACCTCCACTAGCTTTCCCACGGAGACATTGGAAAACTCCTTAATTACTTCCTTTGATGGCAAAAGGCACACGCTCCCTTTGCCATTATACCCAACTCCGCTGACCTGCAGGGCAAAGCAGCCAGAAAGAGGTCACCAGAGGCAGAGTGACACAAACCCAAACTGTGCTCCCCTGTTGACCCCGAGTCCCTGTTTGGGGACTCCACCCCAAGAACTGTATCCTAAACACAGATAAGGCTTTACACATGAAGATGTTCCCAACAGGACTATTTATCAACGAAAACATCTCGCCGACCAGCACAACATAAATAAATTCACGCAATGGAATATTCCGCAGCCAGTGAAAATGATGGCTAAGGAAACTAAGTCACAGCCTAAAAGAGTTTTATGTTCCGTTACAGGAGCCAGCAGACTCTTCTTACAGAGCTAGTATCGTGCATTGGCTTGTGGCCCCCACAAAAGGTCTGCACATGTCCTAGCCCCTGAGCCTGTGCATGGACCTTATCTAGAAAAAGATGTAATTGACCTCGGGAACTTGAGATAAGAGCTCCTGGATCATGCTGGTGAGTCTGAAACCCCATGACAGCCGTCCTTAAAAGAAAAAGGTGTAACTGCTTATATCCAATCCTTGGCACGCAGCCTCCTGGACAGGAATAAACCTGCACTGTGGGTGTATTTTGGAAGTGTGCCAGAATAGGTGAACGAAAGAGTCCTTGCGTTGCCACACGCTGTCTAGTGATGGCCTTCAGTATCCTGTTTGGACAACAGCTTGGAAAAATGCCAGAATTTGATTGCAGTCGGATTTCAGAATGAAAAAGGACTTATATATAGAAAATAATGGAAAGAGTGGTTAACCCTTTTATCTCCGAACATTGAGTGAGATAAATTTCCAGCTGCTGTTCTCTATTTTTGTTATTGGACCAATGTTCTATATAAATAATTAAGAGGTAGCCAAATTCAAAGAGTTTAATGTGTGTGTAGCAATCAACCTCAGTACTGTCACTACAATGTTACATTCTGCAAATGTCTTCTGTTGTGTCAGATAACAATTTTTAGTGAGGTATCTCTAAGGCACATAGTAGAAGACAATTGGTAAATTACTTAAATTCCTTTCACTGTGATTTGGAAACGATAAATCTTTATGAAATGAGAAAAAAAGAAAAAAGAAAAAGGCAGAGGGAGAGGTGAGATTCGGAGGTGGAGAATGCCGTGGGAAGACGGAGGCGGGTGCTCGGAGGTGCAGTCACAAGCCAGGGAACACCTGGACCCTGGAAGCTGGGAGCAGCCAGGGCGAGGCTCCCTCACAGGCTCCACAAGGAGCCAAGCTGCCCACACCCTGATCTCACTTCCCGCCTCGGTGAGAGATTAAAGCTCTGCTGTCTGTACACACCGAGTTTGTGGTTATTTCTCACGGCAGCCCTAGAAAATGAATACGGTCGGGTAGCAAATATTTTAGGTTTTGGGGGCCATACAGTCGCAATGACTCAACTCTGCCATTGTGGGGAAGCAACTGCCCATGGTCCATCCACAAATGGGCGTGGCTGTGTGGCAATACAGCTTCTTTACCAGGCTTCCAGGCCTCCCCGCCCACGGCTGTAACTGCCGGTCCCTGCTCTAGAAAGCTTTGTGAAAAAGAATAGCAGGACACAAAGGCACACATCCAGGGAGCTTACAGCTGTGCCAAACGCACAGAAGAGACACGGAAAAATACGAGAGGAAACTCGAGGTTAGTGAGCCACGGGAAGTTATGGCTAATTGTTTTCTAGCTTCTCAATGTTGTACTTATGGTACTTATGATATTAAAAGTCATAAAAAGTAAAGGATGCTAACCTTAAATCAGTCACGTATGTCCCTTGCGGTTTGTAGCAAAGACAGAGATCAATAACCCACATTATTTATTCCTTATTACTTCATAGACGTCTCCACATGTCTTCTCTAGGAAGGAAAGGGATCTGGCAGGGCACACTTTACTCTCAAACCTTATAAATTCTGTGGGACTCACCTCGGCGTGAAGCCCATCAGATGTCACAAGTTGGGTCACGGTCATTTCGTTGGCTGTCAGGGTTCCCGTCTTATCAGAACAGATGACGTTGCAGCAACCTGACACAATCAAATACGTCAGTCTATGGAAAAAATAAGTTGTCACCCCCAGCTCCTAGGTGTATGACATCCCAGCTTGAGTTCACACGACACCAACACTCCTGTTGGGTCCGGTTGGCAAGAACCCAGAGCAGCTGGAATCCCTCACCTAATGTCTCCACAATTGGCAGCTTCTTCACAATGACCCTCTTCCTGGCCATCCGGAGCACTCCCAGGACCAGTGTGACCATGACGACAATGGGCAGGCCCTCTGGGATGGCGGCCACAGCCAGGCTGGAAGGAGAGGCCGGATGGTGAATCCCAAGTGGGCTGGCAACATTTCTAAGCTGATCCAGTTTGCCTTTGGTCTCCCCAGTGCCCCTGTCCTACTCTCTGGTTCCAGGCCCATCATGTACCTGCTCCTTCTTGGGCATCCGTGGCCCTGAGCGCTTCTCCTGTAAAAAGTCCATTCTTGGGAAGGGACCTCTCATAGCAGGCATGCATATCCTTATGGGAATTTATCCGTCCATCACTTTGCCTCTTTTAGTGCTTTTGCACTGAAATTATTCTCACTTATTGGAGAGAAACATCTTTGGGCCTTATGAAAGGGACACAGGAAAGTGGAATTTTCCAATCAGAGTGTCCTCCGTGGGTCCCTTGATTCCACCTCTCGTTAGTCTAGTGGCTTAGACGCTTCTTGGGGCGAAGCCAGGCAGGGAAGGTGAAGTGCTCAGCTATGCCTTCGCCCATCCTGCAGATGTTTGGGGTGTCTGCCCTCCGCTTTGTTACTCTGTCTGCCCTCCCCCATAGCCATGGCTGATTAGATTAGAGAGGGCATGTGACTCAAGCTCAGGCAGTGAGAGTCTCTCTCTTGGGAGTTGGAACTGGTGGGGGGAGCTGTGGTTGGGGTGAGTGGTGACGTGTGTCCGTGTATCAGGTGAAGTCCACCCAGGATGGAGGCAGTGCAGGCAGCCTCAGCTGTGTTAAAGGGACTCTGACCAAAAAGGTCACCTGGGGGGGTAAATGGACCCCATATGTGGCCTGGTGGAGGGGGCCAGCAAGAACTGGGTCCCAGGGGGACATAGAGGCCGGCCTGAGACAACGGGGTACTCCTTGCCAAGGGGGCTGAGGTGAGAATGGGGGAGGGGATGCCAAGAACCAATGGCAGCTCCCTGGAGAGTGCCAGCCACCAACACGCTGCCTTCTACAGCACCAGCATGGGTCATGGAGACCTTTTCTGCCTCCTTCCTCTCCGTCCTTCCCCAACCCCCTTCTTTGGCCCCCCAGGGGTGGGAAACCATAACTTAATAGACATCATCTGCCCAAGCCTCGAGATCCAACTGCTGGATGAGGAAACACCAGGGATAGAACAACATGGCAAATGACACCACGGGCTCAGTCAGCAAACTCTCCAATGTGGGCAAACAACCCTGTTTTGTCAACAAATTACTTGCTAAGAAAAAAAGAGGAAGGGGGAAAACAGACCAAAAGAGCCTTAGGAGTCATCAACCAAGTGCAATGCCTGATGTTCTTCAGACCCAATCCAAACAAACCAACCACAAAAACATGGACCATCAGGGAAGTGAGAGGGCTCGCTGGACACTGATGATGCTAAGGCATTGTTAAAATTTTTTGGTGTGACAACGGTACTTGTGCGTGTGTTTTAAGAACCCTTATCCTTTAGAGACACATACTGAGGCATTTACAGATGGAATGGCAGTGTGGTCCCACACCTGGGATCTGCCTCAGAGTAACCTGGGGTGGGGGTACAGACAGTTGAGATGATTTTCAATGTAATAGTATGGATTTTCACTTTACTCATCTCTCTACCTTCATATGTGCTCACAACTTTCCTTTTAAAAAATTCAGAACAAAATTTTGAAACCATGAGAACCTAAAGGTCCATCATCAGATGAGTGGGTAAGCAGAATGTGGTCTCTCCAGAGAAGGGAATATTATTCAGCCAGAGGAAGGAATGAGCTTTTGATCCACACCACAACATGGATGAGCCTTAAAGCACCATGCTCAGGGAAAGAAGCCAGGCACAGAAGGTCACAGGTGTGACTCCATTCATACGAAATGTCTAGAATGGGAAAACCTATAGAGACAGAAAGTAGATTCAGAGGTTGGGGATAGGGGTGGGTGGGTCGATAGCTAACGGACATATATTTTTTCTGTGGGTGATGATCATGAAATTTTCTACAATTGACTGTGGTGATGGTGGCACATATCTGTGAACATAAGAAAAACCGCTGAATTGTACACTTTAAACGGGTGAATTGTGCTATATGAATTATATCTCAACAAAGCTGTTAAAAAAGGGGAAAACAAACCACGGCTAGTAAGCTGTGGTAGGAGAGGTGTTGGGCAGGTGAGGAGAGAGGTTGACCAGACCTCCCACCTGGCTTTCCACCTGAGGCCACCCAGGCTGAGGGGGTGGGACGCCATAGCCGAAATGAAGCTTTGAGTTATTTGCTAACACGGACCCACTTCTAGAAAGAGACTATTTTGAGGATTGGAAACATCTGAGAATGACCAAAAGAGTCATGGGAAAAGGGGGCTATCTCTCTCCCCTGACCTGGACCCCACCAGCAGCCTCCAGTGAGGACCGAGGAGAAGCTCCACAAGATGCACCTGTGACAGAACAGGGCTCGCCTTCTGGGCTCTCAGGAAAGGCGTGAAGGGGCCGGTATGAGCGACAGAAAGTGGTGCCCCAGAGTCCGGGCTCTGCCCGAAGCACGTGGCCCCTGCTGAGCTGCCTGGGGTGACAGAAATGTAGGCCAGTGTGGCCAGAGCTTCCAGAATTTCCAAAAGAGAAATCCGGTTTCTTTTAAATGCAAAGTCCCAACTTTTAAGACTTGGTGGCAAATTCCATTTTTTTAAAAACATTGTAGTTCAAACAAAACGTATATTCTGGCTGACTCTGGCCCAGGAGCTGCCGGTTTTCACCCTCTGCGTTAGAATGTTCTGCAGAATGCTTGGTGTTCAGTAAATATTTGCTGAGTGGACAAGCATGAATGAGTGCGGATATGGCAGGTGCACTTGCTAGGGAGGGTTGATGAGTAATTAGAGCAATGGACTGGTTAATAGTACAATTATACTAACATCGTCTCATCGATTATGACAAATGTACCACACTAATGCAAAATGTCAATACTCTGTACTTTCTGCATGATTTTTCTGTAAACTCACAACTTCCCTAAAAAAAGTTTTAAAAATGTAAAAAAAAGTAAAAAAAAAAAAAAGCAAGTGTGGCTGAGGACACCCATTCAACCCAGATCACCTGCCACGCTGTATTTCATCGAACCTAAGCCACCCGTGACTGCGAGGGGCACCATTGTTTCCTGTACTACTAAGAAAAGGAAAAATACTGTCCAAGCTCATGGTACTTTCTTACCACATCGCTTATAAGAAGTAGTCCAATTTCAGAGAATTAGAAATGTGAAAAAGAACGTGCATCTTAGGATTAAAGTAACGCCAGGCACTCACGGTGGCCTTTCACCCCAGAGACAATGGGGCCTTCAGGGATAAGTTCCATAAACCAAGATTACTGAACTGGGTCAAGGGCTCTTGCCCAGTTGCCCTGGTGACAGCCAGAAGGTTTCCTTGCTTTTATGGCACAGGCTGGCAGGACCAGCTAAGCAAACACTTGCAGAGGCGTCCTGCCAGGCTGCTCCCCCCACCTGGCGTAGGCAGGGCATTCCCACATTTACCTAGACAAGTCCCATGAAGGTTAGGGCGGGCAGGAAAGGCGGCACTTTGGATCAACTTGAATGGCTCTCCAAAGCTTCAGGGATTTGGAGAAAGGTTTTTACGGGACTCTCCCAATTTATTTATTCAGAACCTTGCTTCACTGGCTGTTTTGCCATTTTTACCTGGTGACTCAGAGGTTTCTGGGACTTTAATCTGCTGCCAAATCCTGAAAACCTCACCTTTCCTTTCAAGGGTCACAGTACAAGGAAGAGAGTGAATATTCTCTTGTCGTGGGTCTACCACGACCCAGGGGGCTGAACGAGAGTGTGGACACGTGAGCCTTTCTGTGCTCTCCTGGAAGTATTTAATTGCCTTTGGGCTCACGGAACTTTTGTGGTTTATAGCGTGGGAACGGGATGCATCGTTATTTCGGAGGTTTTCAGGCATCATGGCTTCTGAGACCTTTGCTCTTTCTGGGAGCCACCCCGAAATTCTGGCGTCCCCCTCCCTCTCACGACATGTGCGTCTGCTGTCCAGGCGTCAGGGCCTTCTTCCCTGCTTCTGTCCCTCGCTGGAGCCCTGCTGGGGGCCATTTCCAGTCCTAGCCTGGCTACTCAGAGCATGCTCCCAGCATCAGCATCCCCCGGGGCTGTCTAGAAATGCAGAGTCTCAGGCCCCTGCCCTAGAACGTCCACAGAGAGAGGGGTGGGAAATCTAGGTCTCACAAGCCCTTGCAGGGATCCCCGCCTACGGCGACCTACTCTTCCTAGATGCCTCGCGGCCCCTCTAACCCCAGGCTTCCACCGCAGGGCACCCGTCCCTGCCCACTCCCCTCTCTTCCGTGTCCCACCCCTGCTGGGTATCAGAGCTCACCGCGCAAGCTGGGACCCACCCCCACCTCCTGCTCCTACAGAGCAGCAGGGGTGGCTGGCTGTGCTGATGACAGGAAGAGGGGCCGTCAGCTTCCCCGTGACCTGCCTGCCCCCACTCCCTGGGCCACTCCCACCTGCCCCGGAGACCACCACAGTCTCCCACCGGCTCCTCCACCTGCCGTGCTCGTCCCCACCCCCGCCTTGGCTGGCCGCTTGCCCAGAGCGTCCTCCGTGGTGGGGGTGGGAACCGCGACCGCCTTGTCCACAGCTGTCCCCAGTGCCGACACACGAGCATGCAAGAGATTCGTGAGAAGCGTCCTCGGAATTACAGACACCAACATAGAGCAAAACGAGCCGGCCAGGGTGCTGCGGAGAAAGTTCCTTTTTCCTTCCACATCCTTCATGGCACCCAGCTCAGGACGCAAGGTCAGGAAACCGCGGCCGACTTGCCATCAGGCCCCGCTTCGCACTTTCAAAAGAACAGCTTGGCGTCCACTTGCTAGGGCTCACCAAGCCCTTTCTCCAGACCCTGGCCGAGCAAAATGATGCACCGGGCACCCCAGGGAAGGAGGCCGGAAGTCCAGCACCACGACTCCACGACCACGACGAACGTGTTTTCGTGGTTCTGAGGAGCTCGGGGAAAGCCTAAACCCTGGCTCGATCCATTTTCCTTTTTAGAGATTATTGTAAAGCTGGAACTGAAGGCAAATATTAGTGGAAAGTTCTTTTCATGCTGTATACCATCTTTTAAAAGTATCCTCATGCAGGCTGGACGTCTGTGTGCCTCATTGCTTCAAAGGATGTTTCTTTTCGGCTTGGAGTTAGTGTGAGATGGGGCTTCCCAAATGCCTGTCATTTGTATTTTGTTTTGTGATTTTGTCAGCTCTACGTACCTTCTGTGTTCTAATTGCATCTTGTTATTTAAGCCAACTCCTCTTTTTTACATTAAGTTTTTCCTCCCATCTTCCCAGGATTTGGCATTAACGAGAGTCTGTCTGCTACACTCATTGAATGACAGTGCATCTAAAAACAGACTCAGCCTTTTACCATTTCCATTCATTCAAACAGTAGTTATTGCATTTTCCTAACAGGGTTCATTTCACAGGCCTGCCTCCTAATCTGCATACAGGGCAGGGGAATGGGAGAAACGAGACATCGGGAATTCTGAAAGCCCTGCATTTGAATCTATCCTATTACTAATTGCCAGGCAACCCTGAATGCTCATTTATACACGGACGCTGTTTGCCCGACTTTGCAGCAAGATTCCCTGATTCCTCTAGATTCCTTGGCTCCCTCTGGGATCCCTGCTCCCTCTGGGATCCCTGTACCCTCTGGGATCCCTGCTCCCTCTGGGATCCCTGCACCCTCTGGGATTCCTGCTCCATCTGGGGTCCCTGCTCCCTCTGGGATCCCTGTACCCTCTGGGATCCCTGCTCCCTCTGGGATCCCTGCTCCCTCTGGGATCCCTGCTCCCTCTGGGATCCCTGCACCCTCTGGGGTCCCTTCTCCCTCTGGGATCCCTGTACCCTCTGGGATCCCTGCTTCCTCTGGGATCCCTGTACCCTCTGGGATCCCTGCTCCCTCTGGGATCCCTGGCTCCCTCTGGCCAGAGCTGCTCAAGCACATGCTTGCACTTCCACCCAATGCAAGGCATGTGGACTGTCATTTACTGGAACGACTGTCACAGCTTAGGTGCTAACAGATGGCTTACGTTTTATGTGTAATTTTGACAAGTGAGTTGGAAAGGCTGTAAGGATCCTTGTAATAACAGCATTCTTAATTGCTCTCTGCCTTTTTTCTTTATTGAGATATAATTCACGTACCATCACATTCACATCTTTAAGGTGGCAATTCAGTGGTTTTTAGTATAGTCACAAGGTTGTCAGCCATAACCACTATCTAATTCCAGAACATTTTCATCACCCCAAAAGAAACCCCTCACCGTTAGCATCACTCCCCATTCCCCCACTTCAGCCCGTGACCACTAATCTATGCTCTGCCTGTATGGATTTGCTTCTTCTGGACATTTCATGTAAATAGAATCATATAATATGGGGTCCTCTATGGCTGGCTTCTTTCACTGAGCAGAAGGTTTTCAAGGTTCATCCAGGTCGTAGCCTGTATCAGAGCTTCACTCCTTTTAAATGGCTGCATACTACTCCCCATGTGGGTACACCACGGTTTGTGTATCCCTTCATCCACTGCTGGACTTTTAGGTTTGCTTACACTGTGGGTTAGCTGCACTAATTACGTTTATTCTTTCCTAGCAGACATTGAAAGAACTGTCCATGCATTATCTAAAACCCTCTTGCAGGCACCAGCAGCTGGAGACGCACACTCTGGAAACCACTGGGCTTGACATGAGCCACACTTCCCCTGGGGGACACCAGTTAGCGAGAGTCCCAGCATTTCACTTCTGTCGGCTTGGCCACAGCCACGAAGGCTGGCAGCTGTGGGCACCACTGACAGAGCTGGGCTCCCCAGGCTTATCTCTGCACCTTTCCCAGGAACCCAGAGGGTGGGGTTGTTATTTATTGTTAGAGTCACCCTGTGGTGGCAGGACGGGAACCCTGGGCGTAAAGCCAAGGGTCGGCTTCCCAGCCCTGGCACGACTGGTGTGCTGTGGCTGCGTGGCCACGGTCCTCCCCAAACCAAGAGCCTCCTCTGTAAAGTGAGGGGCTGGAGCAAGTCCTAAACTGATAATGAGAGCCAACGCTCAGAGAGCACTCACGATGCACCACCTGCACGTCTTAACTCACGGAACCCTCGGAGGGGGTACGTGATCACTGCCATTGTACAGAGGAGGAAACTGAGGCACAGAGCTCTGAGAAGCTCACCCAAGTTCACAGAGCTAGTAGGTGGCAGAGCCAGGATTTAAATCCAGGCAGACTGGCGTCCGAGTCTGTGTTCTTAGCTGGAAAGATCCAAACCCACAGGCAACAAGTAAGAGTGAGAACTCAGACTCAAATGCTTTCATTGTTTCCATAGCATCCTCTGCGTATCCCCTACCTGCAAGACACCTTGCTATGGGGAGACACTGGCTTGTCATGAGGACGCAAGGCCCCTCACACCCTCCCCCACTGTCTCGCTGCAGGTCTCGGTACTCCTGAACCCACTGACAAGGTGGGGGACAGTCCCAGCACCCTTACCTGACCCCAATCGTGAACATGCTGAGGGGCGGCTTCCCTTGCAGCCAGCCAGTGAACACGATGAGACCTGCAGAGAGACAGAAGAAAATGTGGCACGTCCTCGGCATCTGACAGCGTTTCCCACTCGTTTCCTAAAGGAATTCACAGGGATACACATGCAGGGAAATGATTAATAACCTCAAGTACTTTCAACCATTCTCCTTTATCAGGAAGATATTCTTATGTCTACCCAAAAAACAGTTTGATTTTTGCAGGAAAGAGCCAAGCCAAGCCCAAGAAAAAGAAAGAAAAACAGTTTATTATGGGCTGCTTGTAAACGTTTCTACATGATTCCAGAGAGAGTCCCCACGTGCTTTGTGTGTCCAGGACCTTCCCAGTGTCAGACATGGAGGTGACGGCTGCTCCCGGGAGGCAGCTGGGTGGCTGTCCGATCACTTTATCCCGTAGTGTTCATGATTAACTACACTTCCTCGTCTGCTCTCCTCTGACCATTTACCGAGTGTCTACCAGACACCAGGCCCCGCGCTGTTCTCGGAGACCCTGATGAAGCAAAGCCGCCACCTTCCCATCTCAGGTGGACCCTTTACAGCAAAGGAAGGCGAACGAGCCACCCTGGGACGCGTGGAAGCTCCCGGGAGGCTCTGAGATTGGGGCCCCAGGGTGCAGCCTCCGTTTCCTCATCTGTAGAATGAGGATAACAACCAAAGGAGTTGCCTCAGGGCTCAGGATCCACCGGCCCCTCTGGTTTCCAGCATTATCAGCAGCGGTGAGGACGGAGTGGGAAGGAGAAGTCTCGCTGAAGGGCCTCGCGGGCTGGCTGCCCACGCCAGCTCTGCTTGGCAGGGAAGGGGACGCAGAGCTCAGGGTACAGTGGGTGGGGGTGGCGGTGTTACTCTATTACTGGGTAATATGATGAGCTGCAGGGCCACTCGGCACACGAAACCTTGGCCGGAACCCAAGGAAATGGAAAAGGGTCGAGGGGGCAGCTCTATTAGAAGAGGGCCCGGGAGCCCACCCCACCCTCACGGCCTCCCGCTCACACATGCTCTTGCGTCTCTGCCCAAATCCACCTTCAATGACATCACCTTGCAGCTTGGCACTGGCCGTGCTGGGAGCACTTACTCCACGGAAGCACTCCAAGCAGGACTCGATTTCCCCAGGAGAGCTTTCGCCAGGACACCACTGCCCCCCCCACAAGCCCTCAGTCCCCTGGGGATCCACGGACCCAGTTTCAAAAACCGCAGCCTGCCACAGGAGTTCCTGAGCTGTTACGGAGGAAAAGGAGCCCGAGTGGTGGTGTCATGAGCGTTGGCGCGGACGTGCCGGTTTAACTAAGTTCTAGTTGACCTTGTGGTGGACGCCTTACACCACCCTTTCAAGCTTCATCCCAAGGCCAGGCCAGCTAATCCCCTCTCGTTCAGCCAGCTGCCCGGAAGCTCATCTGCTTGGCGACTGAGATAGAAAGATGGGACTAATTATTGCTGCAAAATCTCCTGTTGGTGACCCAGCCCTCTAGAGTAGAGGTCGGAAGACTTTTCCTGGATTGGGACAGATTGTAACAGTTTAGATTTTGCAGACCACACGGTCTCTGTCACAGCTTGACCCTGCTAGTGTATCATGAAAGCAGCTGTAGACAGCACCTCTACGTGTGCGCACAGCTGTATCCCAATAAAACGTTATTTATGAACACTGAAATTTGAATTTCATATAATTTCTCCATCATGAAATATTTTTAAAAAATCTCCCCCCTCATCATTAAAAAATACCAAAAAGATTCTCACTCGTGGGCCGTAAGAAAACAGGCAGAGGGCTAGCCCTGGACTGGGATCACAGCTTCCAAACTCGGCTCTAGAATGCAAAAGAGACCCCTGGACAAGCAGGGCCACCCATGCCGTCTCTTATGCCAGAGATGCCCCATCTGTCCTCAGCCCCAAGGATGGCACGTGCACAGCGCACATGCAGCCCCCTCCCCATCACAGTCCTTTCTGCCACTGAGCCTGAGCCAGGCCTCAAGATCTTCTCACAGCACAGCACCCCTGGGGGCTACGAGCCGTGATCAGACTCCACAGAGAAGATGTAAGCCAGTTTCCATCACTGCTCCCGGGTAAAGAAGGGTGGAGGGAAAGAAGAGGACACAGAACTGGTTAAAACAATCAAACTAGTGATTTTGCAAGCTCTGGACAGTAAACCCTAAGCTTGGGAAGCGGACAAGAAACTGGAAGGTTGAGAAGGGGCAGTCTGGAGGCAGGGGCAGGCAGGCCCCAGCATTGCAGAGCTGAGAGCCTGGGCCCGTGGCCGGCTCCTGGGGTGCTCAGGGCTGCAGGAGGAGAGGGGGACCTGATAAGTGGACTGCATTCCTGGGCCCTGACCCTCAGGCTGCTTTAATTCTCCCAACACCCCACAACACGGAAGAATGGAATAGCTTTGGGGTCAGAGAGAGCTGGGTTTAAACCCTCCTCCTCCTCCTCTGTGAGCCAGCTGCATGGCGGTGGGCAAACTGCACAGCCTCCCTGAGCCTCAGTTTCCTCATGCGTAAAACGGGGACAACAATCTTTACCTTGAGGGGTTGTAAGGATTAAGTGAAATCCCGTAGGATAAGCTCAGAGTCAGTATTCCACACGTGCACACCGTCATCACAGCCCCTCCTCTAGGGGCACTTCATGTGTTAATTCACGGAGAGCTCACAAACAGCCCCACCCAGTCATGCCTCTTCTTGGAGAGAACATCCCGGCTCACAGAAGTTACGTGAAGTCACGGAGCCAGAAGTGGCCAGACCAGGCTTTCAATCCAGGCCGTTCGACTCCAGAGCACGTTTGCTGGGCTTACCACCTCTTACAAGTTGTAAAGGAGCTGGAGATACCTTTCGCGCCTCTGAAGAACACATCGTCCCCTCAGCCTGGATTTCCCAATCTCCTCTTTTGTTCACTTGGAAAACTCCTCCTCATCCTGCAAGACCCAATTTCTTATCACCTGCTCCTTGGAGCCGTCCCAACTCTCCAAAGTAAGGAGAACTGCTGCCTGAGCATTTCTTGGCTGTGCAGGTGTCTCTCCCCTACTGGACAGGGGCTATTTTGGGACAGAGACTGTGCTTGACCCATCTTGGTGGTCCCAGAAGCCTGCACAGTGCCGCAGGACACTCACTAAGCGACTCAATGCAACCGGGGGGCCAGAGGCATGACAAAACTGCTGCGAGGAGAGACAGCTGTGTCTCCCAAGAACCTTCTCTGGCTCTGTAATTTCAGTCAGACTCACCGAAGCTTCCCCCCTCACCACTTCTTGTGCTATGGGCTGTGGTTTGTTGGTTTGTTCCCTTTTTAACTCATTCATGTAAAAAATGCCTATTGAGGCTCTACTATGACCCTGGGGGCTAGAAATAGAGGACACGTGGAATCAGAGCCCCAGCTGCCAACGGGCAGAAGGAGCAGGTGAGGGGCCCCTGCAGACCCGTGAGGCTCAAACTGAAATTTTTGTCTCTGGCATCATATTGATGCTGTTTGTGAGTTTGGTGCATCCAAACGCCGGGAGGGCCACGCCCAGGCCCAGCCCCAGAGGGGCAGCGCTGAAACGTGTTGGGGAGACTCCCGTGCAGGTGGGGGGTGGGGCACATAACTAGCAGGTGGACGGAAGTGACCATTCCACTTTCAGGTCCAGGCCTTCAAAAATGCACACACCAGCCTCCAGAATCTTCCTTCCCCACCTGCTGGCTGAATAGAATCGTGGCCTCCGAGGACCTAGAGGAAGGCAGACCACCAGGACAGGGGATCTGGGCCCTGGGTCCACACCTGGAGGCCGTCTGGGAACACACCCACGGACTCTGGTACGGGCAGGAAACAAACTCTTAGCACGTTAAGCCACTAAGCCAGGGGCTGTTTGCTGCAGCAGCTCGCCTGGTCTGCGTCAGACCCGCTTGCTGCCGTCAGAGGGTCTATGACACGGGTCCCCAGGCGTCACTCAGGGGAGCAGAGAGACAACGGAGAGAGCCGTGCTGCCCTGGGACAGCTCTGCTGCATCCCCAGGAGCCAGCGCAAGCACCGCTTCACTTACCGATTATGCCAAATGAGAACACCGTCAGCTGCTTCCCCAGCTTGTCCATGCTTTTTTGTAAAGGAGTTTTAGGTGTCTGCAAGGGCGAGAACAGCCGGTTTATTAGACATGATCCCAGCAGCCCCCCAGCTCCGGGTCTGTGTCTTGATGGGAATGGTGATTGTACAGGGGTACATGGATATAAAAATTCCTCAATCTCTATGCTTCAGAGCTGTGCACGTTACTATGTGTTAAATTTTGGAAAAAATCTTGACAAATATTGTACACTTAAAATAAATTAATAAAAAACATTCTCACATTAACCGCTTCGTCCTCTTTCTTAAGGGCTGGGGGCAGGGCTGGAACAGCTAGCCTGGAATAATCTCCTACCCCAGATGACAAAAGCCCGAGTCCCCTTTGATGCTTACCTCTTCAGCCTGCATCATCTTAAACACCTCCCCGAACTGAGAGTGCTCCCCTGTTCCAATCACGACTCCCTGCGTTCAGGAGAGAGCAGTGGGAAGTGAGCCTGGCAGCCGCGCCATGAGGCGAGCCCGAGGCCCCCGGGGGCGCGGGGCTTACCGTCCCCTTGCCGCACTGCACCAGCGTCCCCATGAAGGCGATGTTGCTGAGGCTGGCGAGGTCGGCCCCGCGCTCCACGGGGCTGTCTGTTTTGCTGCAGGGCTCTGCTTCTCCCGTGAAACTCGATTCATCCACCAGGAGGTCTGTAACCTAGGGGACCAAGGGAAAAGAAAATCTTCCCTCTCACCCTGGAAATTGGTGGTTGCAAAGGCACGTGGTGGGGGTTCTGCCCCTTAAAGTCATTTGCCAGTGGATGACAAACGAGGTGATGGACCGTCTTCCCCCAAAAGAGGAGTTCAAGTCCTTTAGTGGTACTGAGGCCCAAGTCCCCTTTTGCCCCCTAACCTTCCTCTTTCCACCTGGGTCCTTTGTGTCATGGAGGCCGCTCTGGAGGCCTTTTTACAGAATTAAGGGGATGACCACACCCACTGGGGGGGGCAGAAGGGGGTTGGAAGCTGCCTGCACCCCTCGTCCTGGGCTGCCCACTCTGGACTTCTCATTAGGGGAATGCAAGATGAATCCCTACTCAGTTCAAGCCACGTTAGCTTTCATCTGTTACCAAAGTCAAATACAGCTCCTCACATTTGAGGTTTTGATCCTTAGGCCACCACGGGAAAGTCAACTGACATCCCAAGGGAGCTCCTGGCCCATGATGAAGAGATGGGAAAGCTGAGTCAGCACAGGGTCCCGGGCCATAGAAAGTGGTAGCTATCACAAGCAGAGATTTAGTTTCCAGAAGATACTGCCTAAATGGGACATCACAATCTGAATTTTCAGATAATCTGAATATGCTGTACTTGCTTTCCAAATTTGGCTTACTTTTACAGTCGTTCAGTTCAAAGCACATGGAATTTCTACCTGTTTTTCTGTTTGTACATATAAGTAGCTTTGAAATAAAAATAGCAAGTCAACCCTGGGACAGGAATCCACCCACTGATGAATTTGGGAGATGTAATCAGAACAATCTGATGTGACCTTGCAGCAAGAGGTCTGGGAGCGGGAAGTAGAGGATCGCATGGAAGAGGACGAGTGTCGTGGGGGATTTAAAGAGGCCTTGAAGGATGAGCGGACAGTTGGTGACAGAAACAGGCAAGTTCTAGAAGGAGGGAAGAGGGCAGTTTGGGAAATGACAGCGGGTGAACATGGTGATTGTCTGCTTATGAAGGCGAAGTTCTCGGGAAGGGGCTGGGTGCTGTCCCCGGTGCTGAAGGGGCTGGGTGCTGTCCCCGGTGCTGAAGCCACAAGCGGGAAGGAGAGCTGAGGCAGACGGAGGAGGGCACCGGCCAAAGACAGGGGGGCACTGGATTCACCAGGGGACTTGCCTGGGGACCGCTTGGCTGGGGCACAGCATTCGTGGAAGGTGTGGTTGGAACCCAATTGCATTTGGCATTGACTCTCAGGTTAAGAAGTGTGGATAATACCTTCCAAGTAGGGAGAAGCCATTGACAGCCTTGAGCAGAAAGGAAGGAAGGGACATGGGTGAGATGTAGAAACCACGTCAGATTTTGAGAAGGTGGAAGGGGAGTCCACAGTCAACTTCATCTCTGCTACCGGCCAAGTGAGGCATAGTAAAGCTCTCGATAAGGGAATGGAAATAGGCACAGAAGGAAGAACCAGACAGAATAAACAGAGAGAACAAATTGGCAGCAACTGGAGGCTAACTACTTCTGCAGAAGCAGGCAGAGGGGGGCGAGGCAAAGCTCACCAAGGTTAGAGCTGAACCTACTTTACAGAGCATTTTAAAAAATGAGCAGATTTGACCCTGACTTTATTTCCTTAAGGTTTATTTGGGACTGGCAGGAATCTAATAGGTCAAGGCTGAGTGAACAAGCCAACTCTCTGAGCCGAGACATGAGCCTTGAAGCTCCCTCACATTTCCTCGCTCTTTTTAAAATTCCAATCTTCACGCTTGTACGAGAGCAGCTGAGTGGTCTGACTGTGGCCTTCTGTATCTCCATTCTGTCTTCCAGTGGACCCACTAAGATTAGAAACTTAAGGGTTCCTTTTTTTGTCCCAAAAAAAAGCATATTTGCAAATTTGGCAATGATTTTGAAAAACCTTGTCCTTCCTTTTATAAAGTGTGTTAGTGGTGTTATGGTTTGAATTGTGTCCCCCCAAAAGAGAGTCCTAACTCCTGTGCCTGTGAACGTGACCTTATCTGGAAACAGAGTCTTTGCAGAAGTCGTTGAGTGAGGATGAGGTCATACCGGCACCTGTAGAATGCCGGGAAGTGCCGTGGCTCTCCCAGCCGGGGCTGCAGTATGTGGAACATCTTGTGGACCAAAAGCTGGGAGACTCTGGGCTGGAAGGTCACAAATTAATCTTTCTAATCCCAACACTAATTTGTCTAAGTACAATGGGGACCTTATAAACAAAACTCCATTTTATTTTGGGTTTTTTATTAAGGAAAGACCATTTAGAGGATGACATGCTCACCCAATTTTTTTGTTGGTCAATTCGATACTTTCATGGGTGATGCTATAAGCCCAAAGAATTTTAAGTCAGATTCTTTGCATCAATAACATCGGAGAAAAAGACTCACATGGGTAAAACAAGCGGAGGGCAATTAACTGCTAAACAGGATGGTGCTAAATTATAGGACAGTAGAAACTCAGAGCAGAATAACACTGTTGTTGAAGGTAATGAAGGCAATAATAATAATAACAAACATTTACTGAGTGTATGAAGCACAGTAAATACTTTCCAGGGATCCTTCTCTGTGGGTAGTTGTGAGAAACTACTTCTCTGATCCCCAGTTTACAGATGAGAAAACTGAGGCTCTGAGAGTTTAAGAAACTTGCTCCAGGCTCAAAGGCTAAGAGGAGTCACAGGCAGATTCAATGTCAGGACTGCTCGGCTGAGTCTGGTCTCCTAAGTACAACCTGGTGCAGGAGGTGGGTGGGCCAGCATAGGGGCCCCACAGGAAGAGCAGCCAGTATTCGGTAACTCATTACTCGAAGACGCGTGCCTCCTCCGGGAGCTCAAGGTCAGCATCAACAGTGGTAAGCTATGCTGATAGCATGCATCTCGGTTCAGCATGACGAGACTGGCACGTGACCCTTGTGGTCTTCTTCCCCAAACCTGTAACCCCAGTCTAGCCATGAGAAAAACACCAGGCACGTCTCTGCAGTGGGGCATTCTGCAAAACACCTGGCCAGTCATCCTCAAAACTGTCAGGAGCATCAGAAACAAGGGGAGTCTGAGAAACTGTCACAGCCAAGAGGAGCTGAAGGAGACGTGAAGACTGAATGTCATGTGGGTCCTGGGACAGAAAGAGGGCATCAGGTGAAAACTAAGAAATATGAGTAAACTGCTGACGTCAGTTAATAGTAAATTATTGATACTGGTTCTTTAGTTGTAGCAAATGTACCTACTCATGTAAGTTGTTACTAATAGAGGGAAACTGGTGCAACGTACTTGGGAACTGTCTACTATCATCTCAATTTTGCTATAAATTTAAACTGTCATAAAAAATAAAGTTTAGTTTTTAAAAAATGAGGAAAGGAAAAGAGAGAGTAGACAAAGGTGACCCCCCTCCCCCAAGTGCCCAGAGAGGCAGGAAGAATGGTGGGGGGAGGGAAGAGAAGAGGATACAGGGATGGGGGAGATGCGTGTGGGTTTGGGCACATTGGAATGGAACTGGGACATTTGTCCGTCTGTCCATCTACTACGTGCCAGCGTTTTTCTGGGCACTGGGGATATAGCAGTAAGCAAGACAGACAAAATCCCTGCCCTCGTTGGCCTTATATTCCATTGGGGGAGGGGACTACTCCTGACAACCCTGGAAGGAATGCTGCCGCAGGGCGGAGGGGCAGACCACTTAGGAGAGGGGGTCAGAGAAGGCCTGGGAGGAGGGGACAGTGACCAAGACAGTGAGGGATGCGAAGGGCTAAGTCACGCATGGCAGGGACAAGTTCCCAGGGGGCAGAAATGGCCCTCCCATGTGGCAGCCCCCGGGTGGAGATGCAGCACGGGGAGCTGAAATGCAGCCTGGCACCTGGCTTCCAGGGCAGAGGTGTGGAGGTGGCTCAAGGCTCCTTCGCCTAGAAGGGCTGATTCATGTCCACGCTACCTTCCAAACAGCTCAAAAGCCTCTGCCTCCAAGAAGCCCTCCCTGACTGCAACAGGTAGACAAGTCGCTCCTGTTTGGAAAATCCAGAATTCCCTGGGCTTATCCCTCATAGTGCCCCAAGTCGACACTGAAATTATCTGTCGTGAGTAGAGTCGGGTTTGTCTATCGCTCGGGCCTTTAATACCAAGAGGATGAGGGACCAGGTTTGTTCTCGCCACTCAACACCCAGCACTGTTCCTGGCACATAGTAGGTGCTCAAGAAATTGTTGTTGAACGAATGAGTGATAAGGGCAAGGCAGGGGGAGGTGCCTGAGGCAGGAAGAGAGAAGACAGAGGTTCAGAGAAGGGTCTGAGTGGGGTTGGCTGACTCCTGCTCCCCAAGACACCCAAGCCCTTATCCCTGCAACCGGGGAACATGACCTGGCACGACAAAAGGCCCTTTGCAGATGTGGGTAAGTTATGGATCTCGAGATGGGGAGCGTCACCCCAAGGGTCCTTTCGAGAGGGAGGCGGGGTCGGGGTCAGAGTCAGGGAGGGAGAGGTGGCGGTGGAAGCTGGGGTCGGAGGGACGCGATGAAGGTGGAGGAGGGGCCACGAGCCAAGAGATGCAGGCGGCCTCGAGAAGCCGCAAAAGGAGGACACGGACTCTCCCCTGCAGCCTCCGGAGGGAACCAGCCCTGCTGACGCCTGGGTTTTAGCCCTTACGACGTTTCAGACTTCTGACTCCCAGAACTGCAAAGATGACAGATTTGCGCTGTTTTACGTCACTAGAAGTTTGGTCATTTTGTTACAGCAGCAACAGAAACTGATCCATTGAGGAAACCGACAGGGAGAGACAGAAAGCCCTGAGCAGGGACAGAAGGGCCAGTCAGGGGGAGAGCGAGGACGGAGCCTGTGGTTAACGACACGGGTCCCCAGGGGTCCGGGATCGAATTCTCCCTCCCCACTTCCTGCTGTGTGACCTCAGGTGAGCTGCTCGACCTCTCGTAGTAAGATGAGAAAAATCACAGCCCTGTCCTCAGGTTGCTGGGAGAGGAAATGAGCCCATTTTTATACAATGGCTAGACAGACCCAATATGTAATATTAGCTCATGTCATCCGAGGAATATAAAGGGAGGTGGAGGTTAAGATGGAGCTTCTGGATCAAGAAAGAACAAACGTGTGTGTGTGTGCGTATGTGTGTGTGTGAGGGGAAGGAGGGGGCTTCTGGTGACTGGAGCATAGTGGTAGGTGAGGGGGTGAGGGAAGGATGTGGGTGAAACAAAACTAGGCTCGGGGTGCAGAACCTTCACAAACCAGCAGTGGCCAGGAGGTCCAAGTGAGGCCTCCGGAGGTGCTGCGGGCCACACAGGCCCCCTGCTCACACCCGGCAGTCTCGTGCACCCCTGGGGCACAGCATGACTTGGAGTCCTGACAAATCCAGGTCAATCACCTTATTATTTTAGAAATGTGTGACCTTGTCTTACTGGTTTTGCCAGGTCAGCCTAATTGTCTGAAGTCTTTCACCTTTGTTTTGGCTGGAGGAGAAAACAATGTTTCCTGACTCGGTTGTGCTGGGCAATTAATTGGATTGCTTATTTTAAGAGCTTTCTTGAACGTGCTGCTTCCTGAGCCTAGATGGTTTTGAAATATGTGTAAAGCACTAATGGATTTCAGAGCATAAGAGCTGATAAAAATTTTCCACTGTGAATAAACAAAGCTATTGATTGTTCAACAGACTTTGCAAAGTACGAATAGGGACATCCAGAGCGAGCTCCCAGCGGTGTCAATGAACGGGGTACGAGTTGGTTTAGCATAAGCAGGGCAGGCGGGAAACCAGTAGAGGAAGTAAGGGAGTTATTTGGGTTTAAAAAATTGTTCTGAGAACTGTTGGAAAGGCATGCAATGACAAAAAAAATCCATTGCTAATATGTGGTGCCTGCTCAGGATGTGGCAGGCAACGTGCGAAGCATTTTACAGGTCTTAGCTCGCTTCATCGTCAAATCAACCCCATGAAGGGGAAACTAGCATCATCCCCTTTTATAGATGCATAAAACAAGGCTGAGAGAGGCAGATGCCTTCCGCAGAGTGCCCTGGGCACTCTCACTTCCAACAGGACTTCCAGCCAGTCGTCTGTCACTCGCTAGGGGCCCGTCTGCATATGTCGTTTAATGCTCACAATCACCCTATGAGGTATTATCATCCCAATTTTACAGGTGAGGAAACTGAAGCACAGAGAGGTTAAGTAACTTGCTGAAGGTCACACAGCTTGTGAATTATGCCCTCAGGATTCAAACTCAGGCAGCCCAGCCACAGGATGCTAACCCCAGCACCATGCTGCTTCTCTCTGCCTCTGTGATGGTGGTTGTAGTGAACATGGGCCTTTCTTCTCGGCTACCCAGAATCTGGACGCCCCCTCCCTGCTTGGGTGAATTCCCCATGATGTGAGGCAGAGCCCACCTCCTTGTAGAGAAGCTGGCTCGGCCACCCGGCAATGATACGTCCATCGGATCCATCTGCCCAGACTTGGAACCAGATGCTCAGGCCAGGAGAGGCGGGGACCCTGAGGAGTCCGTTTCTGGGGTGGGAGTGGGCAGGAGGGGGGAGGGGTAGTTCCCAGCAGTGGCAGCAGGGATGGAAGTGGCAGCACCCACGTTGGCCGTGTCATCGGCACAAGCAGTGGTGTCACTGGGACCAGACCTGCCGTGTGAATTGAGTTTTCTTCCTCAAAGTGTCACATCCAGCCCCAGCTGCACAGCCCTCCCAGGATGCAGGAGAGCTGCCGGCCACGCACGTGGGGCCTCTTCTTCAGACCCAACTACTGGTACTTGACTCTGTTGCCTGCAGCAGACTCTTGACGTCCGGAACCGGTCGCTGGGTGGCGTCATCCTCCCACGTCCCCTCTCCGTGGCTGGCACGGAACAGGAGCTGAGGAAACATTCCCTGAACTGAGCTCTCCCCAAGCCTTCTGGCCACAGCTCCCCGGCATGCCGCCGACTGGATGGCGAGCCCACGAGGGCAGGGGTTTTTGTCGGAGCGTGGCACCGTGCCTAGCATATAGGAGGTGCTCAGCAAAGAACTGTTGGGTGAAGGAACGAGCCATTGTAGGGTGTCGACGAGATGGCCTTTGACCCAGCAGTGCAGTCACGTGGTTACGGAGGTGTCCCAGAGGAAAGGTGGGGAGGGGCGTGGCACACGTGGCCACGGGTGACATCTTGGCCAGCCAGGCGGCCACGCCCATCAGCACCTTCCCTGGGTTTTCCTTCCTGCCGATGTTGGGAACAGCCCCTTTCCCTCTCTGGCCATGAGCTCTGGAGAGGTGGTCCAGAGCAGCCAGAAGCCACGCTCCCCTCCGTGGGTGAGAAGCCCGTATGAGGGGGAGGGGTCCACCAAGCCAGCAGAGGCTGAGAAACGCAAGGGCTGAGCAGCACCCTTCTCCCTTCCACAGCCTCATCCGTTCCAAAGGAAGGCAGTGAGACGTGAGGGTAATGGAACAGGATTCGGAGTTGCACAGACCTGGGTTCGAATCCCAGCTCTGTCATTCAGTGGCTGGTACCTCAGGCCAATCTCTTCACCCCTGTGCACGTTAGCGTCCTTGCTTGTGGAATGAAGACGCGGTGGGACTGCTCCACACAGCCATTTCGCCTGGTTAGTAAGAACCTGGAGCTCTAATAGTGAAGCACAGCCGAGCCCTGCAGGGTTGTAGGAACAGTTCACAATCCCCACCCAGACCCCTTTGCCCTGCATGAGGCTGAGAGTGAGCGTCTCCTTAAACTTGGAGCCGCTCCTGCCTCGCTAGCCTCGCCGCAGCCCCAGGCTAGAGATCTGAAAGCCGGGAGCAGAGGGCTTGAGCGCCTCTGGCTCCTGCCTCAGGATGTCACGAAGGCCAGCCCCGGTCCCCAGCTCCCAGCCCGCTCTGTGCCCCTAGCAGCGTGCTGTTGATTCTTCAGCTCCTGAGGACGCCTTCTCCATAGAGACATAAACCAGGCAGGCCGCCGTGCTTGGTCCTTTATCAGCAAACGCCTTGAACTTGTACATTCTTGGAAGGAACCCCAAAACAGATTACTCCTGAAAACAGAGAACGCTGAACTTGATTTAACCTTTTCTTCAGAATCCAGGATTATCTCAAAGAGCCTCCATTATCGTTCTGTGAAGCCGTGTCACCGAGGCCCACGCAGGTGTCACGAGACCCCTCAGCCAAACCCCCAAACTGTGCTATTGTAACAGCCTGCGCTGCTTCTTATGGTTGTTTTTCCCTGTTTCCCCTCCTCATTACTAAGCGTCAACATCACTTCTTTCTGACAGCACTGGGCCTGTTTCTGGAAGCACATTTCGCCTTATTCCCCGCATTCAATTTGCTGCTGCAGTCTGCTGTCAGTCAGAAGAATACCATTACCAGAACTCATTAGACTGGAAATGAGAAAGAACGTGAAAGACGGCTTGAGGAGCTTTACGCTTAAAGTTAGCTCGTTCTGTGCACGTGCACGTGTGCACATGTGTGCGTGTGTGTGCATGTGTGTGTGCGTGTGTGTGCATGTGTGTACACGTGTGTGCATGTGTGCATGTGTGTGTGCATGTGTGTGGTGCGTGTGTGTGCGTGTGTGTGTGCGTGTGTGTGTGTGCACGTGTGTGTGTGCATGAGGAAGAGGGAGAGAGGAAGAGTGTGTGTTGAGGGGGAGGGGTTACAAAAGGCAGGTGAGCCTAGCACATGTGCGCCCCATCGACAAGGTTTGGGGTTTGGGAAATGCCCACCTCGGTGAGCCGAATGTCCGCAGGGATCCGGTCTCCGACGGTGAGTGACACGATGTCTCCAGGAACCAGGTCTCGAGCCAGCAGGTGCTGGAGCCTGCCTTCTCTTATGCTGCATTTGACACGGTGAAAAGCAAAAGCAAACTGATATTGCAGAGTTTTTGCAAAGATCATAGAAACACACTTTCCCTTTCAATCGTGGACAAATGCTGTCTTCGTGTTTTTTGTTTTGTTTTTAATTTACATTTCCTAAAAGACTTTTGGGCAAGTGTGTGGCTCCTATCCCGTCCCCGGCCTCATCTGAAAATCGGGGCTATTACTGCTTCCCCTGCCTGGGAGCAAGGCTGAGCCCACGAACTCCGGAAGCTTCCCGCAGGCTGGGCCAGCGGTTCTAAAGCCTCCTCGGGGACCCACGGATGGCAGCGCCTCCCTCCTTAGAGAGCACACGGCTCTGGGGCAGAGCCCGCCTGGATAGCTCAACTGAAGCTCGAGATAAATGCCCAAGTCGGGGCAACTGTCCCGCCAGTAGTGACCGTCCCTCGCATCCACCTGCCATTAGACAACAGGGGTGCATTCAGGCCCACGCTCCCACCTCACTCTGCCCTCGCCTGGGCAGCCGCAGTGGCCTCCCAGTGGGGCTCCTGCCTTTCAGTGCATCCTGCACGCGGCAGCCAGAGCTCTTTAGACACAAAAACCCACACCACCACTCCTCCCGCTCCACACTCTGCAATGGCTGCCCGCTGCCGTGGAGTCAAACCCAAAGGTGCTCCCGATATGGCCCCTGCCCCCTCCCACCGCCCCCGCTCTGACTCCATCCCGCCCTTGAACACATCTGCTCTTTCTAGTCTCAGGGTCTTTACTGCATTGGCAGCTGGAGCAGACATTCTCCTCCTCTTCCTTGTTAATATAATTCTGGTCTTTCCACAGCCTGTGCTTTGGGGAGTGGGTCCTGACTAGCTAAGACCCTCAGAGTGTTCCCATCTCCTGCCAGTGATTGCTTTAGGTGAGGGCATTTTAATGCAACTTTTGCCAGGGATTCATGGGAAAGGTTTCCTCACTCTACACACACACATACCACACTCACACACAGATGTCCTCTTCTTCGGTGGGATATTATCATGCCTGGCTGTGATGCTTGGAACTGTGGCAGCCATCCTGAGCCCATGAGGGGAGCCAGCAGAGAGCAAAGCCAACTAACCCACACCCAAAGCCAACAAGGTGGGGATGGCAGAGTAGAGAGAGGAAAAGGAACAGGTTTGTGGTGCTGTCTTGAATTAACTAACCCCACTGTCTCCCTATCTCAGATCCCTTTCTATGTGACATTGTACATTTTCCCTGCAGTTTGTGCAAATAAGCCAGAGTTTCCTCCTATAGCTAAGAATGCCTGTCACACAGACACCTGCTGTTCCTGCTGCCTCTAGCAACGTTCCTTCAGCTCTTCGCATGGCTAGCTCCTTCTATTGTCCAGGCCTCAATTTAAATGTCCAATCAGGGCCACCTGACCACCTGCTATGAAAGCTGCTCTGCCTCCCCTGTACCAGTCACGATTGCAGCTATGTATTTTGTTTTGATTTTTTGTGTAGTTGGGTTTTTTTTTTGGGGGGTGGGAGGCACATTAGCCTGAAACTACCTCAACCACTGCTAGCTTTTGATGCTTCCAGAAGTCAGCAAAAGTTAATGCAAATTTAGCTGTAATTCCTGGGCTGTCTTCCTACTGAGCCGTATTAGCTCCCGTGAGTTGGTTTTTCCATTTGTTTGCTTATCGTATTTTTGTTTTTGTTTTTCGGAGGCACCAGGAACTGAACCTGGGACCTCCCATGTGGGAAGCAGGTGCTCAACTGCTTGAGCCACATCTGCTCCCGCAAACAGCCTTTTAAAGATTGCTTTTATAAAGCAAAGCTGTACACGATTCCACTTACATGACACTCTGGAAAAGGCACATGGACAGGGTGGGGAAACCAAATCGTGGGAGCTGGGGTGGGCCCAGTTGCTCGGAGGCACGAGGGGATCTGGGGGGTCAGAAGCGCTCTTGGCTGTGGTGGTAGCTTTGTTACCACACGCAGATCAGAACTGCCGGCACCGCACACTCAAAAGGGTGAGTTTTACCTGTATAAATTATACCTCAATTTTCAAAAAAGCAACACAGTAAATGGTTACATTTGGAGGTCACGAATAGAAAATGTGTACTTAGGACCGGGGACAAAATTTCTGGTGACAACATGTTGCACGGATTCATAGAGTGCGTATCCCCAAGTGGGCACGGCAGGTGTTGCAAGACAGGTAAGGGGCTGACAAAGTTCCTCCAGGAATGACAAGGTCCTGGATGTGAAAGGTGCATGTGGAGCTGTGTGTGCAGTTACCTCACGGAAGGCGGAGGCGAGAGCAGAGGAGCACGTGCAGCAGTCAGTCCAAATGCTTACATTTAAATATGAATAACCACCTCAATGGATTAATTTAAATAGCCATTTGACTCTTTTTTTCCATCCCCCCAAATTTATATGTCTGAGTTGGCAAAATACCTTTTGCTTTTCTTATTGGGAAGAAGGGAGAATCACCTTGCTTTCGGGGTCACTTTATATCTAACATTTAAGACACTAGGAACAAAGTGGACCTTACCTGTTGGTCGGCAGGCAAGGTTTTGCGGTTTGAACACAAGCATGCAGCGTTTAGGTGAACTCTAAGGCATTTTTGGAGACCGTTGTTAAGAGTTGAGACACTATGGTTGACATGTCATGGGGAATTTGAACATAAAAAGACCCCAGGAGCAAGGAAGCGCCAATGTTGGAAGCACGTGGGCATGGCGGGACCCCCCCCATGCCTCCTCTGACTCTCCACCTGGCCCTACCTTAGGGTTCACTTTAGAACCATGCTTGGCAAATTCTTAAATAGTGTCTCCATCTCAGAGCAACTGAGAGGAAGAGAGAGAGGAAGCTGGGGCAGGGACACAGAAGGCGGACACGCCCTGAGGTCACCCACCCTGGTGGGGTTTCCTGGCCGCCTCCCCTTCCCTGGGTCCCAAGGCGGCAGCCCTGGGCCTGGGTCCTAGCGTCTCAGCTGCGGACCCATTGCAGGGCTGAGCTGTGGCTTGATGAGGCAGCGCACATGAGGGACGTGGCCCAGCACCTGGCACATGGGGCCCTTTGGCCGATGGGACCCACTGCCATCAGCCATGACGCTGACGGGCCTCCCTACGTGGGAGGCCGTGCCCCAGGGCCTGGGCGGGCATGAGGCGTCCCTGTGTCGAGTCCCAGCTCCCCAGGCACACAGTGGATCGCCACTCTTCATCCTGCTACCAAATCCTCATTTCCACGTCAGGGCAGGGTATGTGACGTTGCCTAAATCCAAGGACTGAGCGCTCGGCACCAGATTTCAGCAGAGGGAGGCGTAGAAGGTGCCAGAAGTGGGGGTGGGGGTGGGGGAGGAGGTTGGGCCTTCTCTGAAATCATTTTGCTTTTTCCAAGGAGAATGAACTCATGGATCACTGGCTGTTGTAGATTGACTTGTGCCCCCCGAAAAGATATGTGGAAGCCCTAACGCCTGATACCTGTGAGCTTGACCTTATTTGGAGCTAGCGTCTTTGCAGGTGTAGTGAAGCCAACACGAGGTCAGCCTGATTAGGGTGGACCTTAAATCCACTGCCAAGTGTCTGTAGAAGAAACAGAAGAAGAGAAAGCACAGGCAGGAGGCGGAGGCAGAGGTGTCAGTGACGTGGCCACAAGCCAAGGATGCCTGGGCCACCAGGAACTGGACGGGGCCAGGAGGGAGGCTCCCCCAGAGCCTCTGGAGGGCCGTGGTCCTGCCACGCCTGGGCTCTGGACCTCTGGCATCCAGACAGCGAGAGAAGAAATGTCTGTGGGTCTAAGCCCCCGGTTTGTGGCCTTTATTAGGGCAGCCCCAGGAAACGCATACACTGGTGCAACGAAAATGAAAGCCAGAAAAGCCAGGCCTGGGACATTTACCCTCCCGTATCCACCAGTTTCCTTTGCCAATGGCAGCTGGCCCCACAGGAAGGGGCCTCGCAAAGTCTCCGAGCCTGAGACATCCAGTGTGGCAGCCACTGGCCCCATGTGTCTATTTAAATAAAAAATCAATTAAAAGTCAATAAAATGAGCAGCTCAGGCCCTCAGTTGCACTGGCCTCATTTCAGGTACCCGGCAGCACATGCATAGCGGGCAGTGTAGGCCACACAGCATCTCTGTCCTGGTAGAAAGTCCCACTGCACGGCGCTGTGCTAAGCAGAAATGCCCGTGAGACGCTGGTGGACATTTCTGTCTTTTTTGTTGGGAGGTTTTTGAACATCGTTGCTAGCAGCTGTGTGATAACAAATGGCCAAGTGGAAACATCCAGGCCAGAGAGAGGCTGCTGGGCTGCTTTGAAGTTGCCCAAATGTTGTTCTCAGCATCATCCCACCCTCCAGCCCTGTGTTCAGATGCTGTGCTTTTTAAAGCCCTTGATCTAACCTCTTCAGAGTCTACCTTTTGAGAACTCATTGCAACCTCTGAGGCCGCTCCCTAGAAAAAACACACTCTCAATTTTGCACACAAGTTCACGGGCTTTGTGGACCACCCCTGTTTGAAAGCCACTCCTGCCAGCTGCGCCCCGCAGGCTGGGTAGGCTGATTTAGACACTAAGGAGAGCACTGAGGTCCAGAGAGGTTAAGTGATATGCCCAAGGACACACAGCGATCCATTGATGGGGCCACACCCAGGTCTCCTGACTACCAGTACAGCATGCCTCTCCTGTATCAAGCTACTAAGGAACAACGATGGCCAAACCTCTGGCTCCTGGAGGGACCACCAAGCCACAAGGAGGCTCTGACTTACCAGTTACACTCGGGAGGAACCAGCTTGGTCAGCTCTTCCAGAGATTTCTCCGACCTGTACTCCTGGCAAGAAGCACATCAGACAGGCCGTTCAAGGCATGGGAACTCCCTAAGGCTCCCGTCAGGCCCGGGTGGCCCTGGCTGGGGACCTGGGGAGATACACACCTGGACGAAGGCCACGGTGACCACGATGAGCACAGCCTGCGGGCAAACGGGGGAGAGCGTTAGTGCCCAGCGGCACGGCCGGCCAGAGGGTGACATGGGGAGGCAAGGGCACAAAGCCATCTTTTCAAGACATTTCCTTTTCTCCTTGCAAAATAAGTGCACTCACTGTGCAGAGCACGTAGAGAACAGACGAGCCCCCCAAAATCACCCCAAATTCCACCACCCAGGGGTTCACATTTTGGGGTATCCTTCTAGATGTCTTCTGCACAGACACACTCACAGCCTGGGATCCTACAGGTCCTCTTCTTTCATAAACTGACCTTTTCACCTCAACAACTCACTGTGAACACCAGTGGATACGCGCCCAGGCTTTGAAACCGAGCCAGTGAATTCCAGCGTGTGGAGTGAGTATTTCTGCGTTGTGAAACGGTATTTGCACAACCAGAAAGAAGTGCTCAGTAGTTACCTCTGGTGCTGGGTTGGGGGATCACTGTTTATAAGATGCGCATAAGCCCAGGTCCAGCAACGCCGGTTTTCCAGAGACCAGGGAAGGCCCGTGGGGAAGGAGCTCATTGTTACACTTTTCTCCAGCAGTCAAGACACGGAAGCATCCTGGGTGCCTGCCAAGCGGCCGAATGAACCCCGACACCCCCCCGTCACGGGGAAACAGGCCGGGGACTCACTTTCCCCTCCATGTGCTGTATTTTCTGCATTTTGTTTTGTTTTTCCTCACAGCAGACTCCTTGTTCTCGCACAATAAACACCAGCCAAGGCCCAGCCCCTCTGTGGTCCTGCGCACTCACCACGGCGATGCTGGCGGCGTCCTCGTACTCCTTCGCGAGGATGCTCACCAAGGCCGAGGCCAGCAGCAGCAGGATCAGGGGGTTCTTGAACTGGGAAAGGAAAGGAGGGCGGGGTCGTTTCTCTTCCATTAGTCCCACAGGGGTCAGCCTTGGGGTCTGGAGAGGAAGGAACTTAACCCCTAAGAAAGGCCTGCTCGGCCCTCGGCTTCTGGGCGGCCGTCTCCAGGCCCCTGAGCCACGCCTGGTAGGACGGCCTTGGCCTGCCTGGGGGCCTCGGGGCTCCCTGGGCAGCCTAAGGATGCGAGTTGGAGGCCGGCAGTGTGGCCGAGCAGGGGGCTTTGGGGCCCGTGGGCGGTCGAGCGTGCTTACGCGGCGGCGCCCGGTAAAGACTCTGGACGCCGAGGCTCAGGTGAGCTTCCCTGCCTGGCACTACGCGGTGTCAGCACACGGCTCTTCCAGAGGACAACGCACCCCGATGCCAGGAGAGGACAACGGAAGCTCCGCGCCTGGCAGGCTCCCAGACTGCCCCGTGTGCTTCTGTGCTTGGCCAATTTCAAGGGGTCCTTTCCCCATAATAAACTGTAACCGTGAGTACAACCGCTCATGATAACTTCTGTGAGTCCTTCTAGCAAGTTACAGAAACTGAGGGTGGTTTGAGAACCCCTCAAACGTGCCAGAAGTGAGGGCGCTCTGTGGACTGTTCTGCGCCCGCAGTGGGCTAACGCTCGCAGGTGCTTACGGCGCACAAGTGCGTGAGATTCAGTTATTCACTCAGAGCCAGTCTTCCAGGCCAACACCAGAGTGACTCGAGGGCTAAGGGAGGGGACCATCACCATCCAAATGGTCCCCCCAACTCGGCCTGGAACCCACTGTCACAGCTCCATTGATACTGGCTTCCCGGGGGTCAGCGTGACACTAGCCCACCCCCCGTGAAGCCCCAGCCCGGCCCTGCCTTTCAGCCATGAGTCTCCTCCCCACTCGTCCAGACCCTCCAGGCCAGGGCCTGTCTCCTCTCTGGCAGGACATCAGCGCTGGCCCAGCATGGCCAGGGGGTACCCTTCTCCCACACCAAGCAGCCCCCCAAATCCTGCACATCCCAATTGCCCAGACTCGGGCACCAACCTGCTCGTGCTGCCAACCTCAGGGGGCTCCACTTATGTCCCTCTAGAGAGCAGGTGCTCCAAAGGCTTTCTGGAATGATTTTTATTTGATTGTTTTATGTATCTGCCCCCGTTTCACAGATACATGTCTCGGTGGCAGTGGCTCGTGTTAAAGACAATTGACAGGAACTACATACAAGTAAAAACAAGATCAGAGAGGAGAGAACAAAGAGGCTCAGAAGGAAATGCTTTGTCCAAGGAGTCACACCTAGGTCAGCTGACTCCAAAACCGGTGCCCCTAAGTGCTACGCTCTGACCAGGTTCCACTGGCAGCACTGTGGGGGGAGCGGTGGGGGAGGCAGGTCTTGATTAAGCACCGAACGTGTGCCAGGCCCTATGAAGGCAAAGCACTTAACAGCAGGTATCATGAGTCCCATTTACAGACAGGGAAAATGACGGTTCAAAGAGGTTAAGCAACTTGCTCAAATTCACATGCAGCTTGAAACGGGGATTTGAACCCGGGTTGCCTGATTCTAATCTATGTTCATCTCGTGATTCCAGTGTGACAGGTCTTGCGAAGGCAGAATTCCTAATGGTGAGACTCACGAGAGGGAGAAGCAGGCCACCTTGTGAGGTGGTGAGGTCCCCGTCACTGAAGGAGAATCGCAACATCTGGCACACAACAGGTGCTCAACAAATGTAAAGGATTGATAAGTGAATGCAGACAGAACCTCTACACTTATCAAGGGTGGGATATGCTGCCATCAGGGTCTCCCTCCAATCCTGCAAAGTTCCCAGACCCCCTCCCCCCCGTCCCCCGAATCATCAGGTTTAAGACAAGCAAGTTCCCTGTGCTGGAAAAACTGAAGAGAGAGAAGCTGAGAAGCGGCGCTGTGAAGGAGGAAGCTAAGAGCGGGCAGAAGCAGGAAGGAGAACGACCAGGAACCGGGTAAGCGGGAGCTGGAGGAGGGGGCAGGGAGGGCAGAGCATGCTCAGGGTCTTCACGGGCTCCTTTGTCTTGGCAGAGGCCAGGCCGGGGCTGCAGAGGGGGGTGTCCCACCACAGCCCTTGTCTCAGCCTCTTTCCCTGAACTCCACCTTCCAGGAGCCTCGGCTGCCTCTTCCCAGCACTGCGGTTCCAGGAAGCTTCTGGGTTGGGTTGGCCAGAACCCCTGCTTACACAGAAGCCTCTTTTGGTGCCAAAATGCATCAATGAATGACATCCCCAGAGATGAGAACTGACCAATGAGCAGGGCCACTATGGTTTATGGTCACAGGTGCCTGGGTAGGTAGCTCCTTCTGCTGGCTGCGGACAGCCTGAAAGTGGGAGTGGGGCTTCTTTATCTTCCTAGTACACTTGCCCTCCCCCCACAAGTCCCTGCCCCCAACACCCTCCATCAACGTCCAAAGACTCAGGACTCTGCCCCGCGCCAGCCCACCCCAGCTCAGGCTAGTTAGAGAGCTCCAGGAACGACTGCTGTGGCCCCACCTGATCGAGGTATTTCTTCCACACAGGTTCGGTGTTGTCAGCAACAAATTCGTTCCAGCCGTGGACCAGTCTGCGCTGCGTCACCGAGAACTCCGATAGACCATTCTGTAAGTCCACCTGGGAGGAGATCACCAAGCACTAGCTCACTGACCAGCCAGCAGGGACCGAGGAGCCCAAGTCACAGAAACCCCTTTCTAGAAGCTTCTATGACGGGCAAAGAAGATGAGTTTGTCCACATAGGAGAGTGGATTTCTTCAAAGACCCCAAGCAGTTAGGGGCAGAGAGAGAAGAAACACTCACAATCCAATTATTTCCTAATTATACCACACTACTACCCTAAAATTAGAGCAAAAAAAGAATGTCTTGGGCCTAAATTTCAACAAATGGAATTATAATATGGCATTCCAGAAATGCAGACATATTCTTTAAAAAAATAGGCCTGTCTTTAGAAAATTATAGCTAAAACAATTATATCATACATTCATTGTGTCAGACACTACTCCAAACTCTTTATATATATCAATTCATTAAACAACAGCCAATTTAAAAGTCAATAAATGTAGGGAGATGTCATTGAGCTGGTCTTGGCAGAGTATCCTTGCTTTGAAAAAATCAATAAAAAGAACGTTATGCTCAGTGGTAGCTGGGTGACGAGCTAATAGGAAAAGCTGAATTGATTTCTAGACTCTTGAACAGAGAAAGGAAATCAAGCTCATTCCCACAGAAAACATCTAAGCAGAGATAAACAGTTCCTCCCCGTCTCCGAATACTAACAAGCAGGACTTGGGTTTAAATAGACTTTGGGTGATTCTCAAGAAAGACTGTGTGAAGCGCTGAATTCCAACTTCCTTGAAACTGTGACCTGTACCCACATACGCACCTGCACGCACACAAACACCCTCTTACACACACTCCCACGTGAACCATTGTGTTTGCCCAGTTTTCCAAAGAAAGACAATTGAAAATATCAGGGAGCAATGTCCCTCAGCCTCCGAGAGTCTCGGAGCCTTTATTCACTGGACAGTAATTTAAGTTCACCCGAGAACCTTGTGAGAATTGGGTTTACGTGGCTGGCGGCGTCAGGGATGATCCCAGAGGAAGGCTGGGGAAAGGGATGGTGGAGCGTCTGAGCTTTGAGGGCAAGACACCTGGATTGCACACCAGGCCGTGCTGCCTCCTGACTGCGCCGCTCTGGGCATTGCATCACCCTGTCTCTTGTCCTTCCTCTGCAAGAGGAGATTTAAGAGACAGGATGGGGAAGCGGGTGTGGCTCAGTGGATAGAGCCCCCGTTTACCATACGAGAGGCCCCGGGTTCGCTTCCCGGCGCCTCCTTGTGAGGGCAGGCCGGTTCGCGCGGTGCCGTGGGCTGATGCAGCAAGACCTCACAGCAAGGGGGAGATAAGCAGACACAGAGAAGACGCGCAGCGAATGGACACAGCAGCACAAGCAGCAAGGGGGGGATAAATAAATAAAAATAAATAAATAAATCTTTAAAAAAAAAAAAAAAAGAGACACGATGTCCACGGCGGGTTTGGTAGAAGGGGCCTGGCGGGGTCAGCGCTCCCTACAGCCACGGCGATGGAACAGCAACTGCTGGAGAGCCGTGGCCTTCCCTAACTGTGCTCGTAGAAAGCGTTATAACAGAAATTGCAAGTGGTTTTCAGGGCTTCGGGTGTCTTTCTTTCTCGTCTCAACATCTTATCACTATCGGCACGGAATGCAAATAAATCTTACATAAAGCGCTTTCTCCAAATCTTCTCTGTGGCATTTGCATGCTTCCTTGGGCGGCAGAGCTGCCACTGTCTTCTCTTTTTCGATGGCTTTCAACTCGCATTGTTCTTCAGTCTGTAAAAAAGAACAACAACCAGGATAGCTGTTAAGCAGTTTGAGACGTGTACTGACGCGCCTTTTAGAAGCACAGTGAGCCTAGAGAAAGCGCACGTGAGCTGCGGCTGGACGGCTCACAAGCGAGCGCGCGGGAGCAGCTCCCGGCCAAGAGCGCCGTCCCGTTAGTCTCGCTGCAGTTTGAGCTTTATCTAGACGGGCGCCCACAGTAAGTGCGTGTGCTTGGCTTCCTTCGCTCCCTGTCGGTGCGATCGTGCGTGGTGTTCGCGTAGCAGCGGCTCACTCGTTTTCACGGGTGCGTAGAATTCCATGCTATGAGGATAGACAATCTATTTCTCCATTCTACTGCTGATGGATATTCAGGGTGTTTCCAGTTGTTGGCTAAACTGATGCTTCTGATTTTAAGCAAAAGAATTGGCGCTTGCAGAGCTGACAGATCAGGGCGACAATTCACATATTCAGAATCCCGAACCTTGCACTTCTGGGATTCTCAGTCAAGTACACGCCACATGGCCTGTCTATGAGACACTTCGCATGACCCGGGAAAGAGGGGACCCAGCCAAGTTCTGGCAGTGTGGACATTCCGTGTAGAGATCCCCAGGCCCCATGACACCCCTGGAGGGGCTGGGAGGAAACGATAACACAGAGACCTCAGAATCAGGAAAGCCCGAGGCATTTCTGCAAAATTATTCCTAGAATTCTGATACCCAGGACATGATAATCATCTTTTCCTTTCCAACCAGGTCCCTGGGGCCTGGGAAGGAGGAAGGGGAGGGTGCCCTATCAGCTAACTCTTCCTTTAGCTGGAGTAGAGATGGTAGATTCTCTCTCCCCTCCTGCTCCCCACGGCCCCCCAGTGCCTAGTTTGCGCAGAAGAGCCATGCCGGCCACATGGGTTTCCTGGAGTTTTCTCTGCTTCCACCCGAGACCCAGGAAGGACAGCGCTCTGTGTTGATGGCACAGACCAGGCACCGCATTAGTCAGTCCATTTCTTGTGTGCTTTCCTTGAGTCAACACGGCACTCTTTACTGTGCAAGGTTCACTTACAAGAAAATTTGTCTTTCAAAATGAGACGGAATTTTTTCTGGCCTCAAGGTCTGGCTCAGTTTGTACAAAATGAAGCGCTTAATTGCCCACCCCCTGCTGTTCTCGGACTTGCTATTTCTTTTCCACCACTCTATTTTCCACATAGCAGCCCGAGGGACTCTGAAACATAAATCACCCCCCCACACACAGGACTTGAAAACACTCGGCTAGATGCCGGTTGCTCCTGGGACAAGAACCCACCTCTCTTAAATATGGCAGCTCCAGGGCCAACCTAAAGCCAAATTCTCCGTCTTCCTTAACCAAGTCCTACTTCTGTTTGCAGCAGCAACAAACCTAGCTAAAAAGTGCTTTTTCCCCAAATCTAAAGCTACCTTTGTTTGTGGTTGGCTCAATATAAGAGGCAATCATAAACTAGAATTATGTAACTGTACAGGGGTACAAAAATATCAGTAGATATTAGATAATGACTCTCACGCCACCAAACTTTAAACGTATACCGAAAAGTTGTGCAATCTGGCAGTTTATAAAATAAATGGGACCTCATCAAAATTAAAAACTTTTGACCCTCAAAGAACTTTATTGTGAAAGTAAAACTACAACCTACGCAATGGGAGAAAATATTTGGAAACCACACTTCCAATAAGATCTTAATATCTAGAATATATAAAGAAATCCTTCACCTCAGCAACAAAAAGCCAATAAAAAATGGGCAAAAGACTTGAATAGACATTTCTCCAAAGAAGATATATAAATGGTCAAAAAGATGAAAAGATGCTCAACATCATTAGCTGCTAAGGAAATGCAAATCAAAACCACAATGAGATACCATTTCACATCCACTAAAATGGCTACTATTGAAAAAATGGAAAATTCCAAGTGTTGGAGAGGATGTGGACAAATAGGAACACTCATTGCCGGAAGGAATGTAAAATGGTGCAGCCACCGTGGAAGACAGTTTGGCAGTTCCTCAGAAAGTTAAGTATAGAATTACCCTCTGACCTGGCAATCCCACTTCTAGGTGTATACCCAGAAGAATTGAGAGCAGGGACTCGAGCAGATTATTTGCACACCAATGTTCATAGTGGCATTATTCACAATTGCCAAAAGGTAAGAGCAACCCACGTGTGCATCAGCTGATGAATGGATAAACTAAATGTGGCAAACGCACACACCGGATTCTGACGCAGTCATGAAAAGGAATGGAGCATGCGGCAACATGGAGATCCTTGGGGACATCGTGCTGAGTGAGAGGAGCCAGAACGAAGGACAGCTGCTGTAGGACCTCACTGGTATGAAATACTTAGAATAAGCAAACTCATGGAGTCAGAGTCTAGAATATGGGTTACCAGGCAAGGGGGTGGGGATAGGGAATAGGAAGTAAAAACAACAACAACAACAGTAAACCTATTTCCCGGGCCAGTGAGTGGTAACTGGATTCAGAGAGTTAGCCTCCCCGGCACACCTTCACGGCCGCCGCACCCACCTAAGCAGGGGCTCCCAAGCGGGCATGATGGTGCCCCCAGGGAGCAGTTGGCAATGTGCAGCGGCGTTTTTAGTTGTCACAACTTGGGGACTGGTGCTGCTGGCAGCAGGAGGGTTCAGGCAGGGCCGCTGCTCCCCAGCCTGCAGAGCTCAGGACCCACCCAGAGAATTATCTGGACAAAGCGTCCCTCATGCTAACATGGAGAAAACCCTCTCCAAAAGCAGATTGACTCTTCTATCTCGTGTCTTCCCAAACCACATCTGGCAGCTAGCCTTACCCTCCCAGTGCCTGGGCTTGTCCTTCCCGGCACGAGCGACATGGAGCGATGAGTGTTTAACCCGGTCATTGGTGTCCACTCACCACACAGCCGACTCGGGTGCACGGGGGCTGCTCCACAAACCTTGGCCGAGCAAACCAGGGCCCCAGCTAAGACGCACGCACATCGGCTCCGCTGAAGCGCACCTGCTCTCCGCTTTTATCACGCGAGCCTCACTTCGTCCCTGCCATGGATTCTGCGGCCAGCTCCACTCGCCAGCCACTTCAGCTGGGGCGAGACACCTCTGAGCTCAATTTCCTTGTCTGGAAAGTGCAGATGGCAGCTTCCACCTCGCCATGCTTTTGAAAAAATCAAGTGAGATCGTGCCTGAGGAGAGCTTAGCCCAGGGCCAGGCACACCGTGAGCGCTGAGTGGCGCCGGCTGCACTTCCTGTGGGAAGCACTGTAACGTGGCTGGAGTCACAGGGCACTGACTGGGGCATCACTGGGGTGGCTCGGCCACGTTAGGGAACTCAAGAGCAGGAAGCGGCTCAGTGCCATGGGAGCACAGCGCTGGATTTGAATCCTCAGATGAGAGGCAGACACCCAGCAGGAAACTCTCCAGGGCCTGAAAAGTCAAGAGTCAGAGGGACAGCTGGGCCACGAAACTCTGGTCAACGTGGCTCATTAGCAGGTCCAGAAACACATGGATGGCCAATGCCAGGGTGACAAACAGCCAAAAATGCCCTGAGGAGCCCTGAGGTTCCAGAAGGCCTGTCAAGGACACCCATGTCCTCATCCCTGCAACCTGGGAATATGTGACCTTCACAGCAAAATGGGCTTTGCAGATGAGATGAGGTGAAGAATCCTGAGCTGGGACAGTCCCCTGGGTGATCCCGGTGGGCCCTTGTAACCATGAGGGTCCCTGATCAGGACCCAAATAAAGCCACGTAGAGCGGGTGCCTGTGTCTCTTTAGTCACTTCATCTGCAGGGTCCTCCTCTGTTCTCCCCACCTGGACATTATTTGTTGAAGAATTTCTCATTCTTTTAAAAGTCTAATTTCTACTTGTTTTTGCAATGTCTTAATTTCCTGTGGCTGCTATAGCAAAGAACCACAAAATTCATCCTCCCACAGTTTCAGAGGCCAGAATCGAGATGTCGTCAGGCATGGATCCTCCTGAAGGCTCCGAGGCAGAATCCTTCCGTGCCTTTCTCCCGGCTTCTGGGGTGGGTGGCCTTCTTGGCGTTCCTTGGCTTCGGGAGCAGCTCTCCAGCCTCCTCCTCCCTCACATGGTCTCCTGGTGTGTCCGTGTGTCTGTCCTCGTATGAGGACACCAGTCGTTGGGCCCGGGGCCCACCCTAACTTAGGACAATTTCATCCCGGATCCTTAACTGATTACATCTGCAAAGACCCCGTTTCCAAATAAGGCCACATCCAGACGTTTGTGGTGGACATGAATTTGGGAGGGGGATGCTGTTCAACCCATGACATGGAATTCAGGACTCATTACTGCAGGAGTAAATGTTTATAACTTACTAAAAACACTGCCTTGGGGTCACGTGTGAAAAGTCATGATCAAAACTACGTAAGGCCAACAGTGCCGGCCAACGGGACAGACTCCACTGGGCCGCCTTCTTCCGCGTCACCATCCTGGTCCAAGCCTCCGGCCACCCGCTGCCACCTGGAGCCACAGCCCCACATCACGGGGCAGCTGCGTAACTCCGACACCACCTGCTCCCTGCGCCCTTTGGAATTCCAGTGGGGACCAACCCCCCCACTTCCCTCCAAGTCTTCTCTCAAAGTCTCTGATACATCTTGCCTTGTCTGAAACCTGCTGTCCCCAAGGATACCACTTCCCTTGGAGTCTGCTTCTCCCTATCTCCCCTTCTCTCCCCTCCTGTGTCTGTCTCTCTTCCTTTCTCCCCGGTCCCATGGCTGTCTCTCCTCACCCCGCCCTGAGTGGGGCAGGCATTTTCCCACTGGGCCCAGGCAGTTTTCTCCCCTGGCTTCCAGCTACCTGCCCTGGATGTGGAGACTTCCTAGAAGCCTCCGACCCTTAGAAGGTTTGGGATCCATCATCTTGCTGCCATCCACCTTCCCAGAGTAGGAAAGCCTCTCCATCTGGCGGAAACAGTTCTCCAGGTGCTGTCCCCATCACCTGTCCTCTCTCTCTGCCATGTGCAATCTGCCTGCAGCTCGCTCCCCTGCCAGGGACCTAATTCTCCCAGCTCAGGTTAGGCAAGGCCCACCCTGCTCTCCGGCAGCTCCAGGTAGCATCTGGCCTCCTTTCTCTCTAGACTCTGTGGGACTGCTGACTTGGGCACCATAACTTGTAGATGCTGTCATGTCAGGGGCTCACTCCACAGGACCTCCTCTTCCCCACACATGGACCAAGTGGCAGGCACAGGAGAATGGCTGGACCCATGGCCCCCACCCCTGCCTTCCAGAGCCGCACTCTGTTCTGCTGGGGCATATTAACAATGGCACTGGCTGGAAATGGAGAGCCCTGGGTTCTGCAGGGAGGCAGCAGGTGGGACTGCGGAATACAGGTTGGGAGTCCACCCCTCTCTTTAGGGGTGACTTTAGGTGAGATACCCACTCCCCTGACCTTCACTCTTTATCTATGGAAAAAAGAAAAAGAAAAGGTGTGTGGGGAAGGAAGGGGTCAGTGGGAGAGTAACAATAGCTTTGCCTCTAGGGTTGTCACAAAGGTTACATGAGATAAGGTGTATGGACCCGAGAAAAGCTTTAGAAGTTACTGTCCCTGTGCCCTAGTGATGAGCTGAGGTTTCTGTGGCTCATTATAAGGCCACATGCACAGCACTGAGATAGTCTCTGGGCTCAGGATCCTCATCTGTAAAACAGGCATGATAATCTGTGTGTCACAGGGGCCTTTGGAGGATTATAAAAACCTCTGTGAAGGTAGCTGCCATGTGGTGGGCGAGCGGGTGTGGTCCTGGAGGGTTTTGGGGGACAGATGAGACTAGAGGGAAAGCCAGAGGCCCCATGAACCACAGAGCCCTGATCCATCCAGAATGTCACAACAGAGGTGGATGCAATTAATAGGATCAACACAGTCGGAGAAGAACAGTGCAGGGGTCAGAATGACAACCAGGCAGGCTTCATCAAAGCAGCGGCACTGGAGACGTACAGCCCGACTCCATCTTTGTACACTAAATGTAAATGCTTCCTTCTTTCTGCATCAGTCTTTTCAAAGCATGTATCTGTGTATTGTCTAGTTATATCTTAGGGCAGTGGTTCTCAAAGTGGGGTGTCCAGCCCAGCATTACCTGGAACTTGTTAGAAATACAGATTCTCAGGTTCCACCCCAAACCGAATGAAGCAGAAACTCTATGGGGTGAACCCAGCAATCTGTATTTTAACAAGTTCTCCAGGGGATACTTATGCACTACAAAGTTGGAAAACCACTGAGGTCTTGTAAAAACACACCTGCCATGCCTACCTCCAGATCAACTGAGGAATGGGGTCCAGTTATCAAGATATCTGAAAGCTCCAGGTGATTTTAATGAGCAACCAGTGCCGAGGGTGCCTGGCCTGGGATGTGCACTCAAAGAGCAATCAAATGGAGTTCTCTTCTCAAGAGGCTGCCACCTCGAAGGTGAAAGAAGGCTGTAAACAGCCAGGCCCCTGGCAGGAAGTACCCCGTGCCCTAGGGAGGCTGAGGTGGTTGAGCAGGGCAGGATTCCTTCTGCTTCCTAAAGGAGACATTAGGGTGAACCCCAAGGCTGCAGGCACTGACAGAATTTTCTAGAAGTTTGGCAGATGGGATGGAGATGGCCAACTGAAAGTGGCCAGAATAATTGGTTATAATAACAATAACCACCACCCAGCCCTAGCTAAAATAATTCACACTTATGATACAATGGCTAACATTTTCGATACCAGACACCACGCTGAGCACTTGACATGGACAATCTCATCGAGTCACCGCCATGACACTTTGAGGTGGATGCAGTTTTTATCCCCAGTCTACAAATAAAGAAACGGCTGGAGTGGCTGACTCAGAGCCAGCACTTTAAGTCGTTGTCCTATGACACATGAGGAGGGACGCGCCTGTGGCTCCATTGCTTGGGCTCCCGTTTACCATATGGGAGGCCCTGGGGATCGAACCCGTGAAGGAGATCCCGTGCGGCGCGGTAAGCTCAGGGCCCACGCGGCGCAATGAGCTGGCGCGACAAAGGGCGACAAGCAGCAAGGGGGCGATGAATGAATAATAAATAAGTAAATAAAATGCCATTAATGTGATTCCATTTAGAAGTAAGTAACTAACAAAACATGAGGAGACCTCTTTTGGGGTGCTGTGTTTGTGGAGATGGAGAAAATGGGTAGAGAAACAACATTCCGGCTCTTCAAAGAGGAGGAGAGGGGAGGGTGGTGGGTGTGGGAGATGCACTCAGCCCACCTGTGGCTGGCTGAGCGGTGGCCCCAAGGCCGTCCACGTGCTTAACCGTGGGACCTGTGAATGTGGGACCTTACCCGGCAAGAGAGAGCTTGCAGGTGTGATTAAGGATTCCGCGATGGGGAGATTGTCCTGGATTGTCCGCGTGGACCCAATGGAATCGCAAGGGGGTTCCAGTACGAGGGAGGCAAGAGGAGATGTGAGGACACAAGAAGAGGCCCGGCAGTGTGACTGCCGGCTTTGGAGAGGGAGGAAGGGGCCCGGGCCAAGGAATGCGGGTGGCCGCTAGGAGCTGGCACAGGCCAGGAGACAGGTTCTCCTCGGAGCTCCAGAAGGAGCCAGCCCTGCCGACACCGTGGCTTAAGCCCAGTGACACCCATTTCAGACTTCTGGCCTCCAGAGCTGTAGGAGCACAAACGTGTGGTTTCCAGCCTCTAGCTCTGTGCTCTTTTGTTACAGCAGCCAGAGGAAGCCGACGCACAAGCCATCTTCTGCTCCAGGAAGCCTCCTGGGCTGTCCCACTCTACCACCCTAAGCAGAAACGGAGTCCAGCTCTCTGACTTCCAGGTCCTCCCTCTGCCCCTGCACCTTGCTGGCCTGAGTGGCTGCCTCCTGTGCTGGACTGTGAGCCTCACGGGGGTGCAGGGGATGGCTCCTAACCAAGCTGCACCCCAATGCCGAGCACATGCTTGGCAAATAGGGAGGGAGGGGCCCAATGCCTCCAGGTGCTGGGCGTCACCAGGAAGACCAGGGGCCGCCGCGCAGGGATGGCTGCGGTGCAGACGGTCCAAGGCAGGAAGAGTTAGGAGCTGCAGAGAACAGGACCCGGGGACAGGGTGCTCTTAGCCCTCCACTGCTTCTCTGACAGTGGCTGAGCAAACGCCCCGTGCTGTGGCCACTGGCGCTGGCCCCCATCCGTGGAGTCCCCTCTCACCAAACGTTCCTTCAGTGGCTCGCACAGTCATTCTCTAACTTTTTACCCTGTGCGAGGAACTGCGTCGGACTATCTTTGCAACTTTTCTGTAAATATAAAGTGGTTTCAAAATAAAAAGGTTATTTAAATAGACACTAAGGGTATTAGAAGAGAGAAAAAGAAAAAGCATAAAGTATAGCTACTTTGGATTGCTTCCTTTTTTTCCCCTTTAAATCCCAGTGTGAAAGAGGACTCAGCTAAATATTGAAAACCACCCACATGTCCACTAAAAAGGGAATGGCTAAATTAATTATGGTACTGTAATTAATCATGCTGTTAGATTTAAATATAAATCTCTAAAGCAATGAGGACACTTGGAGTCAGATCTTGGATTTCTAAATGCCATTCTCCAGCAAAAGAAGCCAAGTTGTCTGGGAGAAATGGCCAATTCTAGGGCTGGACAAGAAAGGTACAAAATGACCCTGGAATTCTTGGTCAGAAAATAAGCAAGAGCTCAAAGGTGGAAAAAAATGTCAAGAGGAAACAGAAGCTGCCTTGAAGGGGCTCCTTCTGGCCAAATCTGGGGCAATTTGAGCATCCAAATAAATAAAAATGGTAACAAATTTTAACATATTTGATAAAAGGGGAATCCATGAGTTCACACCAATATGAAGGGAGGCAGGTAGTCGGAGAGGCAGGCAGGCAGGCAGACAGACAGGCATGCAATTGGGTGCCATCAAAATCACAAAGGCTGGGAAGTAGATGTGGCTCAAGCAGTTGGGTGCCTGCCTACCACATGGGAGGTCCTGGGTTTGGTTCCTGGTGCCTCCTAAAGAAGACAAGCAAGACAGCAAGCTGGTGCAGTGAGGAGATGCAACGAGGAGAAACAACAAGGAGATGCAGGGAGCAGAGGTGGCTCAAGTGACTGGGCGCCTCCCTCCCACATGGGAGGTCCTGGGTTCGGTTCCCAGTGCCTCCTAAAAGGAAGACAAGCAGACATGGAGAGCACACAACGAACAGACACAGAGAACAGACTGTGAGCGCAAACAACAGGGTGAGGGAGGGGGAGAAATAAAGAGATAAAATAAATCTTCAAAAAAAAAAATCACAAAGGCTGTGCCCTCCGACCCAGGGGCTCCCCTTGCAGGTGTGGGTCCCGCAGGAAGCCTTGCCTGTGCGACATGCAGCAAGATTGAATGAGGCTCTTCCCGGCATGGCTGCCTGTGAAAGCCAGGCAATGGAAACAACCTCCGTGTCAGTCCAGTACCTCCAGACCTACACGTGGCCACAAAGAAGCACGAGGACACGTTTTCTGTCCTGATGGGGAATAATCTCCAAGAGTTATTAAAGAAAAAAGTGACAAACAAATTAGTACATATGTTATACTAGTTCTGTAAAAAAGAGAGGACAAGAATACACACACATTTATAGGTTAGCAAATGAAAAAATCCTTCTAGAAGGACCTACAAGAAACTGTACACAATTGATAAGACACACTGAGGAGAGAGAGAGGAGATGGCCGTGATAATGCATGCCCTTTTGTATCCTTGGGATTTTATAATGTGTACACGTATTAACAAAACAGAACATAAATATTCTTAAAAATCACACTAACTCTGCCTGTTCTGGCTCTACGTGTGCCTAGCACCCCTCAGCTATAATCTGTTTTCTCTCATAGGCTTTCCTACATGACCAATCAATGGGCCCACTCGGTGGTCACATTTCTCACGGAACTTAGGAAATGGCTTGTACATTTGTCCTTTGGTAAGTCTTGGTTGAATTGACTGAGACCCCCGAATAGAGCCCATGGGAGAGTCAACCAACCAGATTTCCAAATGGGTGGAGTGAAGTGCCGAGAACAGGCTCAGAGGTAAATATTCGTCCCCTGAAGTGCTCACACTGTACCTTGTGTGCTGTGGGCACAGAATAAATATTTGCAGACTTAAACATTGTGGGAAAAAAAAAACTGCACTAAAAATATCTTAAACAAAATCAAAAGGCAAATAAACTGGTAAAAATATTTTCTACAAATATTACTGATGGGGGCTAATGTCCTTCACACATAAAGAACTCTGGCAAATAAATAAGAAAAATCCAGAAAGTACCGAAAAGAATGAGCAAAGGACACTAGTCAACAATTCAGAAGAAGGAATATAAATGGCTAAAAAAAACATCTAACAATGTTCACCTGTGTTAGTAATGATGGCATTATAGATTCTTACCAACTTGGCAAATATCAAAGAAAAGATAAACAATTGCTGGTATTGGTGTGATGAAGTAGATAATCACATCATTTCAGCAAGAAAACAATTTGGTTTAACTCTTCTGAAGGTCATTTGGCAATATCAATGCAGCAAGAGTCTTGGGCCAGGCAAAGATATTTTCCACAGGACGTGGAGAGGCTTAACCATGAAAAAGTGACAAAATGGATAAATCAGACTACATAAAAAAATTTTTAACTTTGGCTTTTCAAAAGAGATGCCAATAAGAAAAAAAGGCAAGCCATTGAGTGGGAGAAAGTTGTGCATGTGTGTATCTGACTGGTGTCCAGAGTATAAAGAACTCTTAATTATTAGAGCAGTTACAGGTTTACAGAAAAATCCTGCAGAAAGTACAGAGTCCACGTATACGACCCCCTCACAAGCAGTTTTCCCCGTCGTTAGTGTTTTGCAGTAGAGTGCTACCTTTGTCAGCAACTGATGAAACGCTTTATTACATTATCCTAGTAACTACAGTCCACAGATAACGTTGGGGTTGTTTGGTTCTATGGGGTCATTTTTTTCCGGTAGCATATACACAACCTTATAAAATCAGTCATTTTAACCACCTTCAAGCCACAATTCAGTGGTGTCCATTACGCTCACCACGTGTTGTCCTCATTTTCCTCTCCAACCAGAACACGTCGGGGGCTGGCCTCATGAGCCTGCGACCCAGGCAGCTGCTCAGGTGGGGGGGGCACCATCGCCAGGAGGCCCACACCCCCCGAGGGGCTCAGCAGGGTCCCCCTCCCCACACCCACCAGGGCACATTGCACTGGGGCTCAGGCTCTGCGCCCGCCACCTTGAGCAGGCTCAGGGGCTCTGAGCCCTGGCTCACCACGGTCCACCTCCCTGAGACCAGCTGCCAGCTGCCCAGGTGCCTCCCCAGCCATGACCACTGTGCCCTCCACCCACCCTGCAGGCACGGGGACAGGGGAGGCTGCAGGCCACGTGAGCAGCCCCACGTCGGAGGTGATCCAGCACTGACCAGCAGATACAAAACACCCAACAGGTAGACAGAGTGACCACGGAGGAGAGAAAAAAGGGTTTTTCCTCCCTTTTGAACAAGCAGCCCCACGTTTTCTTTCCGCGTGGGCCCACAGCCTGTGTAGCCAGCCCTGCCCCCGTCAGCGCCTTCCTCTCCCTCCCTCTTGGTCTTTCCCGCTCTCCTGCGCTGAGCCGTGAAGCAAGAAGACGTGGGGGAGCCCCGGTGGCCGCCTGCCCCACCATCAGGGCCTCCTCTTCCTCCCGCTAGCACCCCACGCGGGCGCTCAGACCCTGCCCCACACCATTACAGCCCCCCTCAGCCCAGCTACTCCCACCAGGCGAGAAAAGCGACCCAGATCGAAAACCCTTCGTCTTTCTTCACCCCGCCACGTTTTCCCTCTCCTAGTTTTTAAATAGCTCTTTTTCGTCCTGGCTACAAAAATAATCCATGTTGCAGAAAATTTGGAAAACACAAAGACTTCAAAGAAGAAAATTAGCCACTCCAACATAAACACTGTTAAGAACAATCTTTCCAGATATTTCTCTCTGCATATTGTAAACATTTGTTTCTTCATAAGAGAGTACAACCACTTGTTTTTACCTGATACATCACACAGAGCAAATAGGGCAAAATAATTGCTGAATCCAGGTAGGAAGTGTAGTTTTCTATTCTTTCAACTTTTCTGGATGTTTGACATTTTTCATAATAAAAATGTTTGATAAAATCACAACCATCTTTCTGTGTCTTTATGTATTTTTCTACAGCATCAGTTTCAGTGTCTGCATGGCCTCTATTGTATCAATATACAATAATAAATATAACAAACCTCTGCTCACGGGCATTTGGGTTGCTGATATTTCTTTTATATTTCAAACATCTCATTCCCGATTTTATAGTCTTTCCATCAACTCCAATGTCAGACAAGTCTGTGTCTATATGAGCTTCCGACCACCAGCCTAACTCTGTTCTTCCCGACATCTGCCTTTGACAGGTCTGAGTCTGCTACACGATTTTTGAGGTCCCTGAACAAGCTTTCTGCTAACTTCCCCTTCCCTTTTTGAGATTATTGGCTGAGGACTCCCCCTCCCAGTCTTTCATTACTTGCATTTCCTCGGCAGCTGCCTGTGCCCCTCGTTTCAGGCACACGGTTCCCACCCCTGAGCCCCTCCTGGCCCCCAGCCCCATCCCTCACGTGGTGCCCACCAGTGGCCCCTGCTTCACCCCCAGAAGGTCCTTCCCTCCCAGTGCCCTGCCGAGCTCCTAACTTCCTAACCCGAGGACCCTCTTCTCTTATCAATAAGGCTCGTGACCCGCAGGCCTCGGGCAGGGCTGCCTGGGTGGTGTCTTCAGACAGACTCAAGAGTGCGCACGCACCCCGAGAACTTCCTAGTTCTGAACACGCGTTTCCATGACGGGCCTAATGGATCCAGAGCCGAGCGCTGGGATGTGACACCGTGACTGTGTCCCACGGCACAGCAATTGAAGCCCACGTAAATTATTAAGGGCGCGCTGTAGAGAGGAGAGGTTTGCAGGCCTCAGAGAGAAAGAGCAGCGGGAGAATCGACTCATCGAATGGCGCCGGGTGTGGTGTCGCCAGCTCTAAAATCCCTGGACCCCGAGGACCGCGGTCACGCCCCGGCCGTCCTCCAGGGGTCCAGCCTCTGTACACGGCTGCCTGCCGCAGCTGCTGAGCACAACGTGGGGTTGCAAATACAAAGGCAACTGAAGAAGTGCTCTCTCAACAGCGCCCGACGCTCACCTTCCCTCCAGTGAGCCGGCCAGCGCCACCGTGGTCAGGTGACAGCCTTAGGCCGCCTCTCATGGTGCTCGTGGCACTTGTGGTGAAGTGTCAGGCCCAGTTATGCTGAACGAGCCAACAAGTCCTTCACGGATTTAAACACCATTTTGTACACATGCGCGTGAACAGACGTTCCCAGCATTAGTACCCTCCAAATCAACTTTCAGAAAGGGTCTAAAGGAAGACAGGACCCAAGTCTGATGAAAACACTGACAAAAATGGATAACTAGGGAGGAGACCAGGAGCCAGGGGTGGGTCTAAGGTTTTGTTTTTTTTCATGTGAATTCTCTCCTTTCAGAAAATATTTCTGTTCACCACGGTGGCCGGCAGCCTCCAGGATGGCCCCAATCACCCCTGCCTCTGGCATCCGCGCCCCTGCCCAGTTCCCTCCCTCTGAGGGTGGGCTGGACCCAGACTTGCTTCCAATGAATAAAATATGGCAGAGGTGATGGGATGTCACCTCCAAGATTAGGTTTCAGAAGGACTGCAGCTTCCAGCTGGTGTTCTCTCCTACACTGTTCCTGTGGGTGAGCCAGCTGCCGTGTCCTGAGACAGCCCGTGGACTGCAGCTTCCAGCTGGTGTTCTCTCCTACACTGTTCCTGTGGGTGAGCCAGCTGCCGTGTCCTGAGACAGCCCGTGGA
>JAQZBX010007247.1:0-51067 GCA_029593785.1 Cabassous unicinctus | reverse complement strand
GGGAAGCGAACCCGGGGCCTCTCATATGGTAAACGGGTGCGCTATCCATTGTGCCACACCCGCTTCCTGCCGTGAGGTTGCTGCATCAGCCCACCGCACCGCTCAGGCCGGCGTGCCCTCACAAGGAGGCCTCGGGACGCGAACCCGGGCCTCCCATATGGTAAACGGGGGCTCTATCCACTGAGCCACACCCGCTTCCTGGACGCGGTACATTTAAACCCTTCTTGAATTAGTTTCATGACGCCATTTAAAGAATAAAATTGAAGTGTGTAACTGAATGCAATGTGTTCCCCTCTCCCTATTTGCAATTGTAAGAAGCTTCCATTCATTTTAAATTTGGTCACTATTAATTTTTTTTTAAAATGAGGCTCTGGAGTAAACTTTGTTTTAAACCCCTTTGTGTGGCCTTGTGGAGGTCACTTCACCTCTCTGAGCCCAGTTTCTTCATTTGTGAAATGGAAAGAGGATCGTGGCTACCTCACAGAGCTATTGTAAGGATTAGATGAGCTGATGTGTGTGATATACTTGGGGCAGGGCCTGGCATATGAACCGGTAAACGTGACCTGTTCTTAGCCGTTCACATTCTAGACCTATTTTCCCAGGATTCTGGGTTAAAGGTTGTGGATTGCCTGATGGGGAAGAAGAGAGGGATAGAAACATTAAAGTTCTGCAGGATCTAGAACTATTCAAGGCAGGCTGTCATGTGGAGTATTATATATGTGAATTTGCTGGCCAGAGCTCACGCAGAACTTCAGGAAGGAAGCTTCTTGCCCAGAAGAAAGGTGTGAATACATAGCAACACCTTGCATTTTAACAAGCCTCCACAAAAGAATTTTGGAGCCAGGTGACCCAGATTGGAGAGGAGGGAGGAAAAAAGTGGGCAGTCTACAGTTAGAAAGAAACTGAAAGGAGACAAAAAAGTAGGACATAGAATCATGATTTGGAGAATAGACTGTTTTTTTTTCAGGCAGGGAGGGATGGGAAGCAATAGAACTTTTAATATTGATGAACCAAAGCATATGCCTGGAAGCCTGGGTCCCAGTCTCTGTTCTCTTTCCATCTCTTGCTGTGTGACTTTTGGCCAGTAATTTCCCTCTCTGGGCCTCTACTGAAAGAGGAAGGATTTAAATTAGATCACCTACAAATTTCCTTTGTTAGATTCCATAGGAATCTAACAATCTATACAGGATCTATACAGGATCTAAACAGGACTATGGGTGACTGTCCCCTGGATGAGCCCTGAATAGAGGTATGATGTAAAGAGGGGCCAAGGACCCAGGCTCTGAGGTCAGAGCTCAAATCCTGGCTATGTGGCATTGGGCAAGTGACTTCACCCTCTGAGCCTCAGTTTCCCTGCCTGTAAATTATTTCATCCATGCTAAGATGCCATTGAAAATCAGATGCCCTAATATATTATGGGCCACTAAGGAATAAAAAGAGGCTGCCAATTATACTATGACTCACTGTCGATTGTAAGATACAACCAAATTTCAGAGATGTTAAAGCAAGGGTTCTCAACCAGGGGGTCCGTGAGCTGGAACTGAAAAAAATCAACTTATTATCTTTATTTTCTCTGACCTTTAACTGAAATCTAGCATTTCCTTCACTTTTAAATGTATGCAGTAAATAAATTACAGTAGGATTCATTTCACCTGACTGGCAAAGGAGTCCGTGGAACAAAAAAGGTTAAGAATACCTGCGTTCAAGTATAAATCAATGCACATCTGAGAGTCAAAGAAATACCATAATGCTATTTCATAGAAACGCATCGGTGACTAAATGAGATAATGCATTTAGAGTGTCTGGAATATAACAAGAGCCCAATAAATGTTAGTTACTGAACATTCATTGGGCAGGCGCTTAATAAATGTTTATTGAACTATAGAAATGGTCAGAAGGTGATACATGCTTTTTAAAGGAAGAGACCAAACTGGTTCACGAAAAATGTTTCTCAGAACTGAACTGCCATTTTTCACATGGGTTGTAATTGCTTATTACATGGGCTATAAGAAAATACTTTTTGTAACTGATTTTTTAAATTAGGATGATAAGTGAGATGATAATTGTACAACTCACCTTTGGCCTAAGATATATATTTATGTTCTCTCGGTGAGGCCCTAATTTTTCTCTTGCTTTGCGTGGAGACTGGAGATATTTGCCTCAGTGCGCCCAGAGAACTTTCTCAATGGATTTCCCCACCATCCTGGCAACCTCACGCCTAGCCCCAGGGCGCCATATTGGAATGCGCACCCAAATGGCTGAGGCTGTCTTCTTGCTTCCAAAAGAAAATTGATCCCTAATGGAGACAGAAAAGAAAAGAAGAGACTTGATCCACAGGGAAATTGGGTGCCTAAGTCGTGACAGGTAGAGCGAAAAAAGGGAGCAAGAAAGAAACCCCATAATAATTCAAATGAATAAATAAAAAGAATTCCTGAGGCCTTTAGGCCCTGGCTTGACGGTTGTGCCCCCAGCAGCCTGGAATCGATTTCAGGATCAGTTTTCAAGTCCAATTACTTGTCAGGGAGCATTTCAAACACGTTCACCTCTAGGAAGAAGGGCCATCAGACATTAGTGAACGGGGAGCTCAGGAAAGGTGTAAGGCTTCGTGTCTGATTAGCCGGGCCTTATCTTCCGAGCAGCGTGAACGGCCTAATGCCGCGATGAGCAAGCTTTGCAGAGCCCTGGTCCATCCCGACTTCTCGCTGACAGAAGCAAAGCCGAGGTCCCGGCCGCTCCTTATCGGGTGACCAGAGAGCACTTGGTGAAGCCAGGGAAATTGGATTTGAGTGATTCCCGTCCTTCTCTCTCCCTGCCCCCAGCCTAAGGCTTTCTGATCATCAGCCTGCTTAAGGGGCCAGCTCTTGTCGGGGGCGAGGCCCAGAGGGGAGGAAGGAGGGAGCTGGTGCCCACCCCGGGCCGCGTGGTCAGTTGGTGGAGGGACTGGAAACAGAATCCAGCTCTTTCTGCCACATCAGTCTTTCCGCTGGATTGTCTTAGCATTTTCTCAGCTGACCCGCCCCCAAGGTTGTGGATGTTTTGTTTCTTGCCCTGAGAAGTCATCCAGCAGGTAGACACGTTGTTCTTAGAATGAATGAAATCAGTTTGGCCATAAGAATAATAATAACAATAACGGCTATAATTTATAGGACACTGCGCTCTTAGTTCTCATTAAATCCATACAACCACCCCCTGAGGTAGAGCCCACTGTTGCCCCCAGTTTGCATACGGGGAAACTGAGGTTGGAGAGGAGAAGTCACTTGCTGCAGGCCACACAGCTGGGAGGCAGGTGGTAGAGCATGGCCTGGATTCCAGAAGTCCAGTGTCAGGGCCGAGGTCTTAAGCACTGGGCTCTCCTCCCCCCCAGAGGGGTAAATAGGCAGAATCTGGATTTGAACCCAGGATTCTGACTCTTAGCCCAGTGCTCTTTTGACTGATGATAACAATAGTAACTCATAAATTAAGCATTGTCTCATTTACTTTGCTCAACAGGCTTATGAATTGATGTGATGACTCACACTTGTCATACTGCTGGCAAGTAGCAAAGCTGGGGCTCAAAAACTCCCCATCCTTCCCTGCCCAGCCACCCCAGTGATATTCCAGACCTCAGTCTGATCACATCAGGCTTCTGCTTAAACCCTCCCAACTTGTAAAACCAAACTCAAACTCCTCCTTGGAGCCTACAAGACGTGCATGATGTGGCCGCTGCCTACTTCTCTGTCTGTGTTTCTGACATATTCCCTTCACTCTCTGCTTCAGCCACACCGGCCTTTCTTGCAGCTCCTCCAACCACAGGGCCTTTGCACCTGCAGGCTCCTCTTCCCAAACATCTTCTACATATATCCCTCCCTGTCTTTTAGCCTGGTTCACTTCTACTTGTCCTTCAGCTCTCATCCTACATGTCGCTCCCACAGGGAGGCTTCTTGCAGAAGAGCCATCTCTTCCTCTGGGATATCCATCCATCTGCGATTTCACAGTAATAATGTGATTATTTAATTATGTAGTTATTTAAGTCCCTGCTCAGCAACTTCCTATCTGTGTGACTGTGAGCAAGACCCCTCCCCTCTTCTGGCCTCCCTCTCCGAATCTATAAAATGGATGGAAAGATTCCAGGGGCTCTTCCAGGATGGGCTCCTGTGACCCAGGTGGCCCTGGCAAATACCGTGTGGTTTTCGTGCTTCTGTGCCACAGAGCAGCTTCTAAAATCCCCTTGCCTGGCAGGTGAGGCACCTGTCTTTCTCTCCTAAGAGGTGAACTGAATTCTTAACACAGGAGGCACTCCCGAGGCTGGGGCCAAGAAAGAGGCATAGACCCCTTGCTCCTTTTGGGGAGCAGAGATAAATCAGACACGCTCCCTGTCTTTGGAATAGCACACAAGTCAAGAAGGAAATCAGATGCACCCTGTAAAAAACTGTCAAGTAGAGGGAAAGGCCACCACCACCACTCAGAAGTCTTCCATTTATGGAGGGCATAGTAGGTGCCAGGCAGTGCCAAGCACTTTATAAATAATTTATATATAATTTTCATTCCCACTCAAATCCCTCCAAAGTGCTCATAATATCCCCCATTTCACAGATGCAGCTCCTGAGGCTTAAAGAGGTGAAGTAAGTGCCCAGTTCCCAGGAAGAGCAGTGGGCTCTGCTCAGCCCCTGGCCGCAGCCAGCCTGAAGTAGGTAGTGTGCTGTCGGCGTGGGAGGTGCTGGGTTCCAATCCTACACGTGGCCCTGCTTAGCGCGTGACTTTTCTAAACCTCTGTTCCCTCGGCTGGCAAAGGAAGGTTAACCGTGCCTTCCTCACAGGGTGGTTTTAATGTTGATGAAACAAATCTTGTGGACATCCCCAGTTCCTCTCTTTCAAAGAGGCTCAGGAAATTCAAGTTTCCTGGCAAACATCCGTAGGAAAATGGGTAGGATGTGAAACCTCCTGCAGAAACCAGTCTCCACGATGGAAACATAAACGAGGTCAGCTAAGGCTGAGCCCGCTGTGCCTTTTTTTTTTTCTTTCCCACCAAATCCATTTTACATATGGACTGTTTGAAAGAAAGAGTAAAGGAGAAGCTGTCGTTGAGCAAATGACTCGCTGCTTTATTTTCCTTATGGACTCTTGTCTCAGACTCTGAGGACCTTTTTGATGTGAATCCATCTTTGGAGTCCAGGGAAAATTACTTGAGCCAGTAAATTCACCACTTCTTAAAGGCATTTTTCTTAATCTCGTGCCATGAGGAAAACCAATAAAAACCATCAAGAAGGGAAGCCCAGGGAGGAGTTGCTAATGCTTTTGGCTGTGTGGTTGGGACAGGCTTGGCCTCGGCGGCGAAGAGGGACATGCAGTGCCTGGTGACAGTAATTAGAATAAAGAGAAGGGCGCCAGGTAGGTGAAGGTGATGCCAGTGAGCTTTGATGGTGGAATTAAGCCACACAGATGGAAGGAGCATGGACGCTGGAGTTCAGTAACTGAACTACTGGTCTACTGCCTACTCGCTGGAGGACCATGGGCAAGTGGCACCATCTTTCTGGGCTACAGATGCCAGATCTTCAAAATCAAATCATCCATCCACTCATTCTAACTCAACAAGTATTTACTGAGCACCTACTATGCACCAGGCACTGTTCTAGACACTGGAGCTACACGATGAACCAGACTAGCAGTGGAGCTTACAGTCACATAGAACAGTGAAGACAGCACAAGTAATAATGAACACGTCACTGACCCTCTCCTCCTCAATCTTCCCACACCCCTTCCAGGCAGGCAGAATTGCTGTTGTATGCCCACTGGACAGAAGAAGAGACTGAGGCCCAGGAGCATACCCAGCATTAGGTCCCAGGGCTCCTCACTCTCCACTCAGGGCTCTTTCCTCTATGTCAGCTGCCTTGGGTGAACTTGATCTTATTGCCAGGTGAGATCACTGGATAGGTACTACCCAGACTTCTTCCTCACTCTGGATCTCAGCCCCACGATGCCGCCCCATGCGACATCTGCAGAAATCGTCATGGCAATTGCCATATGGCCCCGTTATCTTCTATCGCTCCCCAGTTGGATTGTGAGCTTAGCACAGAGTTCTGCACACAGTAAGCCCTCAGGTAATACATGTTGAATAAAAGAATGAATGAGTTAGGGGAAAGAAGGAAGAGGGGGAAGGAGGGAAGTAGGAGACCAAATCCCTGGCTTATATCACACAGTAAATATTGAATGGATGGGAGGATGAGTAAAAGAAATGGAAGAAGAGAGAGGGAGAGAAGAAAGGAGGAAGATTAGAGAGAAGGAGGAATGGGCAAACTTCCTTTGAAAGAGCCAATAAATGTTGAACAAATAAAGAAGGAAATGCAACTTAAATGCCTTCTTTGGCTCCCACAGCTTACTCCCTACCCTTGCCCATCTGACTCTGCCCCCATCCTTCAAAGCCCAATTAAATCTTCCCTCTGCTGTCTGTTCCAGCCCACAGAGACCGTGGTCTTTTTTCTAACCTTGTAGCATTCCCATTGTCTAATTGCCAATTAGCATCTTGGTTACTCATTCTCACTTCCCCTAATTGAGACCAGCCAAGGTACTTGTTAGCCTCGGGTGGTTAAAGTCAGAGAGCTGTAGGAGGAAGACTGGCTGGCAGGGTTTGGACTCTCCACCTAGCAATGGAGTGACTGGAAAAAGTTACTCCCACTTCCAGAGCCTCAGTTGCCCCATGTGTGAAACTGAGACATAGTTGATGCTCCAGAGTGGTGATGGCCCTGGAGAACGCATGCCGCGAGCTTCCTGGGAAGCCTGGCACATACCTAGCAAGCACTCCCTTGCGTTAATTGCTACCACTTTCTGTTCTTGCTCTTTGACCTGCGAATGAATGTCTCTTCTACCCAACAGCATTGCAATGTTCTAAGAGACAGCCACCATTTCTCCTCCCCAGCACACAACACACACACACACACACACACACACACACACACTGTAGCACAAGGCTAGGTATCCAGAATGCTTATTGGTTGATATCTACTTGGACCCAAGCCAAGAAAGTTTCGTTTCTAAAGATCTGTGTTGTGAGATTCAATTTGTCAAAGGTTTTATTCACACCAACTTTTCAGAAACGGGTTTATTGCAGGAAACCAGAAAGGAATGAAATAGCGATCCAGGCGCATGGTTCTCTGATCCTGTTTCTGTGTTGGGTGATCAGTAGATGAGGGCTCTGTGTCCCAGGGCATGGGTCCAGGACTCCCTGCCTCGGAATCACCCTAGGGGCAGGGGCGCTGGTTAAAAATGAAGATTTCTGAGATCCAGCCCAGGCTTACTAAATCAGAAACTCCAGAGGTTGGAGCCTGGGAATCTCCATTTTAATCAGCTCCTTGGATGATTCTGGTGCTCACGTGGTTAAGGAAGGTTTATCAGGGTACAGCCTTGAGTGCCGCTCAGTCCAACTTTCTCACTTTACAGGCAGGGCAAGTAAGTCCCAGAGAGGGTAAGTGACTTATACAAGGTCACACAGGAAGGCAGTGGCAGGGCTTGCACACAAACCAAAGGACCCAGCCTCACCGCCCTGCTGGCTTTTCTCCTTTGCACCACTTCCTTTCCCCCCAAAGGGAATCTTTGCTTGCTTTACAAGGGGAAAAAGGTGATCAGCATTTTTTTTTAATTAATTTATTTATTTATTCCCCCCACCCCACCCCCCAAGGTGGCTCCCTCTTCTGTCTGCTTGCTGTGTCTGCTTGTCTTCTTTAGGAGGTACTGGGAACCAATCCTGGGACCTCCCATATGGGAGGCTAGTGCTCAACTGCTTGAGCCACATCCGCTCCCTGCTCATTGCAGCATCTGCTTGTCTTCTTTAGGAGGCACCAGGAGCTGAACCCAGGACCTCCCATGTGGGAGGCGGGTGTCCAACTGCATGAGCCACATCCACTCCCCTGATCAGCATTTTTGAGTACTTACTGTGTACCAGACACTTGACCTTCCAGCAATCCTAAGGGCTAGGTATTCTCATGCCCACCAGTCTAAAGGAGGAAGCTAAAAATTGGAGAGAAAAAAAAAAAACATCATATTTGCTGAAAAACAAATCCTGCTGATGTATAAGATAAATCCTGATATCACAGGGAAATATTGGGGGCGGAGGGAGCCCTTTCATCATACATGTGGTGAAAATGATTTTAAAATGGTTTCCTATAAATGCAATTTAATGTAAACTAAGTATACTGTACACTGGAACCCACTAGGAAATCACCCACTGGCCATGACTTCTTATAGCTGTAAGGATTTTACCCATAGCAGTGGTCCTCAACTAGGGGTGATTTTGCCCCCCAGGAGTCATCTGGCAATGCCTGGAGATATTTTCAGTTGTCACAACAGGGAGGTAGAGGCCAGGGATGCTGCTAAACATGCTACCCTGCTCAGGAAAGCCACAGGAAGAGAGAATTACCTGGCCCAAAGTGTCAATAGTGCCGAAGTTGAGAACCTCTCATCTGTGAGCTCATAATTTTGTTGTAATGACTTATGGAGCTGTCTCCACCACTAGGAGGCACCATAACTACTAATTTTTGCAGTTCATGCCAGCCATGATAGTCACATGACCCTTTCCATCCAGGAAATGGGTACATTAGGGAGGGATATGGGTGAGAGAAGAGAGAGAATAGGTTATACATGGACAACGTCTTTTGTTAGATATCAGGGACCTGCTAAGAGATACAGTTAGACTTCCAATCATGTTCTGATGGCAAAATTAACAATATTTCAACATGTGACCAAGATACTGCAACAGAAACCAGTAAACTCCATGGCTTGCAACCCTGTTGTTAATTGCATTGTACAATACACGGAGTTTCCCAAACTTACCTTCAAGCTGAACCTGTAGTTAGAATATCTGCTCCTCAAATGGGAGTTCTCAGTGGCAAACAGTAGTACTTGGGGGTTAAGAATGCACATTTTGTACCAGCCTTGGAATCTTGGCCCTGCTGATTATTAGCTGTGTGGCCCTGGGAAAGCCCATTCATTTCTTGGGGATTCAGTTTCCTCATCTGTAACATGGGGATAATAATGGAATCTAGCTGAAAAGATGATGGCACGCTTTAACTCAGCTAACGGATAGTGCCTGGTACGTGGAAAGCATGCAGTGAATGTTGACAGTCCTAATAATCGTCATCGTCTTCACTGCTGTTGGATTTAAGGCTCCGGGAAAAGAGGTAGGAAATTGAGAGCTTGGGGAGTGGTTGGCATTTGTAACACAAAGCAGGTACAGTCTAGGAGTGATCATTCATAGCTCACTAACTCTCATCTGTCATTTCTGCTTTTAATGAAAATATATTCAATATTGGAATTAATTAATATTAAAGTGGCCTTGTTATTAAGTCTCAAGGGATCCATGGCAGACTCAGTGGGTTATCATCATTGAGTAAAATGCCTTGGGGGAAAAAAAGGCAGAAGTTATGCCCCATCCTGGATCCAAATGAAAAATCCCTGCTAAACACTGGCCGCTGTAGACAACCTGAGGAGGCTTTACATCATGAGAGAGTTTTGGAGGCAGAAGCTAGAGTGGGAGGAGAAATGCAGAAGAATTCAACTCCTCCTGGCTGTCTCAGAGGTTTCTAAATGGGTGATTCTTTAGCCAAGGAGGAGTGAAGGAGATTTGAGGACACCTGTTACCTACCCTAAGGAGGGGTCTTGCCGTGTAGCAGAAAGAGAACTAAATTGGAAGTCGCCATGGCAGACCCTGGCCCAGTTTCTGTTCTCTAGAACCAGACCACAGAGTGCCTTTGAGACCGTGGTAAAAAGTTTGGGTTTATTCTAAGTGTAATGGGAAAATCACTGTTGGGTTTAGAGCAAGGGGTGATTTAATCTTTAAATTGCTTACAAATCATTCTGGCCACTGGAGAATAGACTGAAGAAGGGCAAAGTAGGAAACCAGTAGGAAGCTATAGCAGTTGTATGGATGAAAGTTTAAGGAGGCTTGAACTAGGGTGACGGCAGTGGTGACGGAGAAAAGCGCACAGGTACAGGATATGTTTTAGAGGGTCAAGTTAGTAAGAGGTGCTGATGTATTGGATATGGAGGTTAAGGGGGGAAAGGAGGCAATCAAGGCTACCTCTCCTAGATTAGGGCTGAGAAGCTAGGTAGATGCTAATGCTTGTATCAGTCAGCTATTGCCACAATAATGCTGCGTAACAAACCACCCCCAACTCAGGGAGTTATAACAGCAACGGCATGAGTCTACAGTCGTCTGTGAATCAGCTGGGCTCAAGTTAAGAAGTCCGTCTTAGACCTGTCATTATCTATTATTACAAAAGTTCTGTAATGAACATGCTTTACTTTTGGGATCTGAAAAAAATAAAAGTTATTGGAAAATAAGGTACTCTGAACAAAGGGGGAATTGATGCTTTGAAGAATCTGTGGTTGTATTGGTTCTAAAGCCACTGGAAAACTTTGCCCCAGCCATCCTGCAACTCGGGGGTGGGGGGCAGTCTATGCTCAAGCAATTTCAGTTTGCTGGTTTCTGCGTGTAGCTAGAAGGAACATTGTCGGGCATACAGCTTTTCACGCCAACCACAGGACAAGCCCATCACTGGTCAGAAGCCAACTCAGAGAGATTGGTTGCTTCCCCCTGATCGATGCTACCCACATAACACGAAGAATCACAGTCGCTGCCGAGCCAGCCCCTGCTTCCCCATTACTAGTTTCAAGGAGCAGGATCACTCAGCCTGTCAGAAGCCATTAGACCTCAGAGCTGGCTGGTTTTGAGAAGGACTGCAAGGGTCTTCTCAAGGACAATCTGAACACATAGAGGGAAAATGGACAGTGGCCCCGGCCCAACATCAATGCCCAAAGATCTCAGTGACTCAAAAGAAAGAAGACAGCCAACAAGGCACTCCTTTTGGCCACGTTGAGGTAATGCATTATGTCTCCTCCAGGAAAAGAGGGATTAGGGATGTGCTTGAGGAAAACTGTTTCCATCCCAAATGGCGATTTGCAATCTGGACAGGTTGTAAGCAAATGGGACTCAACGAGAAACCCGAAACAAATGCATTTAGGAACACACACGGCTGCCTGTGGCTGCCTGGGAGAGCCAGGGCTTTGCAAAGAAAGGATGGCTTCTGAGTCCACACAGCAGCAAACTTTCCTTTGGCTCAGACTCCTCAACTCATGAATCCCCCCAGCCCACGCCACAGACCTGGTCCTCTCTCTGTAGTATTTGCTGGCTTCCTGAACAGTGCTGCCATATGTGTGGCTCAGCAGGACACAAACCTGGAAGCCATCCATTACGGCTTGCTCTCCCTCACTCCCCAGCTCCAATCCACCTCTGAGTCTTGCTAATTTTACCTCCTAAATATTTCTCAAGGGAAGCAGGTGTGGCTCAGTGGACAGAGCCCCCGTTTACCATATGGGAGGCCCGGGTTCGCGTCCCGAGGCCTCCTTGTGAGGGCAGGCCGGCTCGCGCAGCGCCGTGGGCTGATGCGGCAAGACCTCACGGCAAGGGGGAGATAAGCAGACACAGAGAAGACACGCAACGAATGGACACAGCAGCACAAGCAGCAAAGGGGGGGATAAATAAATAAAATAAATAAATCTTTAAAAAAAAAAAAAATTGTGCTGATGTTGCACAATTTAAAAAAAAATAAAAAAATATTTCTCAAAGTGGCTCGCTTTTCTCCATCCCCGCTGCTAAGGCCATAGTCTAAGCCACCGTCATCTCTCACTGGACATCTGACTTCCAATTTCACCTCTTTCCAGTCTGTACGCCACACTGCCGCCACAGCGGTCTTTCCAAGACACGGATCTGCCACCGCCACTTCCCTGTTTTAAAACCCCCCCGTGGCTCCCCATTGCTCCTAGGATAGAGACCAAAATCCTTCATAGGGTCTACCATTCGTAGCATGGTCTGGTCCCCTGCCCACCTCTCACTGCTGCACAAGCTGTCCCATCTGCCCGGAACGTAAGGCCCTCCAGCTTTCACCAGGTTCACTCTCAGTCGTTCCTCAAATTCCAGCTCAAACATCACTTGCACAGAGGAGCTCTCCTTTGCCCCCAACCTCCACTGCCTTTGAGATCGGATCCTTAAATATCCTCAGAAAGCCATGTTCCTTTCCTTCAGAATCATTTCTTCCGTTAGTAATTGTGCCTTCATTTTTTGTGTGTGTGATTATTTGTTTAAAATCCTGCCCCCTGTGGGCTCTATGGCTGAAACTGTGGGTGGGGTTAGCAAATACCCAACCCACTCCCCTCCTCTCTAGCCTTTCTCTACCTTGCTTGAGTTCCCAGCCTTCCTTGCAGCTAGGAATGGCCATGTGACACTGTCTGGCAGTAGGGGCTGGTTGAGGCTTCTGGGAAAGATTTTCAAAAGACGGCAGGCTTGACTAGGATCCCTTTTGCTGTTTCCCATCATCCCTTTCTGGAATGCAACCAGTGCAGCGGCCATCTCTCAACCAGGAAGTGTGGCTATTCAATAAGGACAGCAGAGCAGAAAGGGATGGAGCTGAGTCCCTTGTTGCCACTGTTGGGTGGCTGTGTCAGTCCTGGTCCACTTACCACAGACCTCTTCCTGCCACTGGGAGAGAGTTTTCTGTTACTTGTAGTTGAGCTAAATTCTAACTGATAAGTGCCACAGGGATGCCGACCTATTTGTGCTCCCCACGGCATCCCCCGCTTAGTAGCTGGCACCTAGTCTGTGCTCAGTAAACAGCTGTTGAATGAGTCCACGGAGACAGCACCGTCTTTGGAGTCACACAAGTCTAGGCTCAGGCTCCTGCTCGACTCTTCATGGCTGTGTGGCCGCTTAACCTCTCTGAGCCCCAATTTCCTCAAGAGTAAAAACGGGCTGATGAACTCATCCTCAGGGTCTAATGATGTGATAAATGGAAAATACCAGATCTTGGCTACAATTTCATGCGTGACTGGCCCTGTCACCTCCAACCGTCACTCAGAGCACTGACTAGGTACAAGGCTCCATGATAGTCACTCAGGGGTCACTCAGAGGGCGCGACCTCTGCCCTCCAGGTTGAGGCAGCTGAATTGACCAGAAAGGTGGGCTCACGCGCGCAGAGAACGTGCAGCGCTTCTCAGGAAAGATGTGCTAATCGCCAAAGGAGGCACAGAGACCCCAGCTCTTGGTGGGAGTGGATAAAAAGGGGGAATGGTGGGCGTTGATAAAGCTACCCCTGTAAGCAGGACGACGGGGAGTCTGCTTGCCCTTCCACTCACTTCCTAAAGCGCACTTCTCAATCACCTCCTGTGGGGCTGGTGCTAGGGTGACACGGGCGCGCTCCGGCACAGGGGCGTAAATGAGTCAATGACTAACCTTGCCTGAGCAACAGAATACATGAGCAAATGCATGAACAATGAACTTCTGAAGAGAAACGAATGAAGGAGAAAATAGATGGAGGTTTTGCTGAGAAATAAGTGTGCTCTGAGAAATGACAGTCTGGGGAGCTGGACAGCTGAGCTGCCAGCTTGTGACCCTAATCAGAGGGGGGGAGATGTGGGCAGGAGAGACAGCCAAGGGGGGTCGGCAGGGGGACAGGGTGGGAAGATAAGGCTTTACAACAGCCCCCACGCCCCGTGTTCCTGAATGTGCTGGGCAGATAGGCCATTTGTCACCCTACCACATTTTTATTGACAGCTGAGTGCTCGCAGCATGGTGCTAAGAAACTCCCAGTGGGAGAAGACAAGGCCACTGAGCCCTCTCCCCTCCTCGCCCTTCCCAGGCATCCCTGTCCTTCCCAGTTCTGCAACCTCCACTCAGCCACCCACGAGGATGGCAGAGAGGATGGCAGATCCTATGAGAAGGGCAGTTGCCGCTGGCTGGGGGGCTCTCTTTGAACCCGGCGCTTCCCAGATATGTCATTTAAAGCTCCCGATAACATTGTGACTTAGGGGTCCTCATCCCCTATGTACAGATGATGAAACTGAGGCTCAGAGTGGTAAAGCAACTTCCCCAGAGTCCCAGAGCCGGTATATGGGAGCACCAGCACAGAAGCCCAAGTCACCCTGAGGCCAAAGTCTGGGAGACACAGCTACTGTGCTCGCCTGCTCCAGCTTTGATTCTCAGCGAGCAAGGCTTGAAGTTTAATGTGCATGCAAGGAAACTTTGGGGGTGATGGATATGTCCATTATCTTGGTTGTTGTAATGGGTTCATGGGTATACATATGTCAAAACTTACCAAATTGTATTCTTTAAATATGTACAGGTTATTATATCTCCACTATACCTCAATAAAGCCATTTCTTAAAAAGCAAGCAAAAAAAATTTAATGTGCATAAAAATCACCCAGGCTTCTTATTAAAAGATGTAAACTCTGGGCCCCTACCGGCTTCCCGCAGAGATTTTGACACGGCAGGTCTAGGATGGGACCCAGCAACCTGTAATTTAACAAGCATCCTCCAGGAGATTCCAGTTATGTAAGCTGTGGTTCTTAACCCTGGTGGCACCTTGCCATCACCTGGGGATCTTTTAAAAAATACCTATTCCTGGGTGCCTCCCTAGGTCAGTTGAGACTGACTGTCTGGGAATGGGGCCAGGAAACAGGTGTTTGTTTCTTTTTAAGTTCCCCCAGGTGATTCATTTGTGCGGCCAGGGTTGAGGACCCCTGAGCTATTAAAAAGCCCCTTCAGCCATGCCAGGCTGGAGTCCGCGTCCAGCCAGGTGCAGGTGGTAATAAATGGCCCCTGCTCAGCCAGGGAAGGCAAGTGAGGCCCGCAGGTGTTCTAGAAGATAAATGCCCAAACACTCTTGCTAAGTCAAGCCCTGGAATTGTTCTTCATGCACACGGCATCATGTTTGGCAATGATTTCTGGGCACGGTCCCTGACAAGCCAGCCGCAAAGCCCCCGGCTGCCACGAAGCCTTCTGCCGCGGAGGAGTTAGGCGTGGCTGTGGCCCTGGCTATGGCGTCCCCCAAAGAAGCCCATCCTCCAGCTCTGCTCCTGAGCTGCAGAGCCAAAGATGACGGAGATGAGGATCTGCTGTTTATCATAGACCCCAGGTCAGAGCTCCACCAAATCCCTGCTTTACAATTGGGGAAACTGAGATAACTACTGGTGGGTTCTATTCCTGGGTCATAAAGGTAGAAGGGACAGAAAAGGGTTTCTCCCCCAGGCAGCCTGCCTTGATTGCACCACCACCCATGTGCTGTGGGACATTGGGAAGGTTGTTCGTTCATTCAACAAATGCCGACTGAGCGCCAACTCTGTGCCAGGCACGGGGCTGCGTGCTGGGGTTACGGCAATGAGCGAAGTCCTATAGTCTAATGGGACAAGTCAGATGAGAAGCGTCAGCTCCACGGCTAGATGCCTAGAAGACGATCCGCAGGGGAGTGAGGTCGAGAGTGATGGCCATGACCCAGGTGTCCAGGCGAGGCCTCGCTGGGGAGGGGACAGTTAAGCAGAGTGAACGGAAGGAGGGACCCTGGGAGGAACTGGGGAGGCTGTTCCAGGGAAGGGAACCACAAGTGCAAAGGTACTAAAGAGGGACACTGTGTGTTCAAGGAACCAGGAGGCAGCCAGTGCAGCTACGGCCCAGTGGGTAAGGGGGAGCGAGGTCACGGACGGGGCCAGCGGGCGAGCAGGAGACCCATCGCCCAGGGCTGTCCATGCAGGCCAGGGTAGGGGACAGCGTTTCTTCTCCATAGAAAGGGAAGGCTTGTTGTTCAGGGGTCCGTGTGTTTGGACTCCAGGGAGACGAGCAGTCGTGGTGCAGGAAGGGATCGTGAGTTTGCAGCAGGGGACACTGTTTCGACTCCTCTAAATAAGGCCCCTGGAAATAGACTTGTCGCCCAAATTCCCTCTTCAATGCTGCCTCAATACTAACAGCTCCTTGTCAAGACCCAGGAGAGGCACTGGCTCAGCATCTTGCTCTGCAGCTTGGCAGAGACAGAAACCGTGCCCGGCCAAACCAGGGGCTGCTGCTAAAACTCAATTCCAGCCCAACTAGCTTTGACCTTTAGCCCTCACCTGAGCACAGGTCGACTGAGTGTGGGGGAGAGGGAAGCCCTGGGGAGCCAGAGGGGTTGGTGTCCCATGATGTGAGAGATGGGGTGCTGAGGGGTGCGTGTGGGAGAAGAGCAAGGCTGCCTGCCCTGGGCTCCCCAAAGGCACCCTGACGGACCTCGGTTCAAATCCTGGCTCTGCCGCCTATGTCTTCATCACCCTGCCTCAGTTTCCTCAGCTATGAAATCGGGCTCACGGTACGTCCCTCTTAGAGTGCAGACTGAATGAGGAGGTAAGTGTGAAGGCTAAGTGCAGAGCCTGACACCTGATAAGTGCTCATTAAATCAGAATTCCTATTCTCCTTCTAGTTTCAGTTGGGCATAGCCCCAAGAAATTGCCTTCCTTCAACCAAGCCTCAGTTTCCCCATCTATGAAAGGAAGTGGCCATATGAGCTGACCTCTGAGGTCCTCCTAGCCCAGAAAATCATTAAATCACACGCACACACGCATAGGCTAAGGGCACGGATTCTGGAACCAGGACATGAGTTCAAATGTCAACCTTACCTCCCTTTGCTGTGTGACTCTGTACAAGCTACTTAACCCCTCTGAGCCTCAGTGTTCTCATTTGTAAGATGGGGATGGCCACAGCCCCCACCTCAGAGAGTGGTCCGGAGCTTCAGCGGGATCCTACAAGTAAGCACTTAGCACGGGTTTTAGAAATGCCGCGTAAACATCGCTTGTTAGACTTCGTCCTCACGCCCCTTCATGTGCTCAGTCATGCTCTGCCACGGGTTAATAGGGGAGCAGGGTAGAAACACAAATTTTCCATTCAAAACCCACAGACCATTTTTGTTCTGTAATAGATTTAAACAAGGTTTTCTCTCACAGCAATCTTCCATAATCTCTGATTGTTCCCTTTCCAGAGATGCAGTGTCCTTTTGCATTGCATAGAGAATACAAATGAGATATTGTCTGAAGCCTCCCTGTCTCTCTGGGTGCCGCTTCATCAGAGCTGTTTACTCTCTCGGCTCATCCACGGGGCCTCTTCTTGCAACTATGTAATCCTGCCATGTGTCGAGTAGTTTCTCCTGCACACAGCACACCGCTGGGGACGGAAGGTTGGGTAGGGGCTGAGAGGGACTCTGTAGGAGCTTGCCATGTCCCCATTCTAATCTTTCCATTAAAAGAAGAGATGATAACTAGTAAAGGGGGTTCTCGTGGATTAAGGGTGCCCCGTGTGCCGTGTGATACACTGAACATTTACCATTTTCTTTAATCCTTACAATGGCCCCAAGGAAGGGAAGTCTTTTATGCCCATTTTACAGATGAGGAAGCCAGAGGCTCAGAGAAGCCAAGCGCTTGGACCAAGACCACCCGGCTTTTCCCCAGCCCCTGCCTTGGCAAGCTTGGCGTAGATGTGCCAGCTCAGGTGCCCAGACACCCATTCACTCTTTCCGCATGTTTGATTGAGCGCTTAGTACACACCAGGCTCTGATCTGAGCCGGTGAGCCCACAGCCAGCGAGGTCATTTCAGACTGTGCTGGGCAAGGGGGTGTGACCATGAGTGTCATGGTGGGGAGTGAATGTGGTTCTTTGGAAAGGTGGTCGGGGCACTCCTCTTGGGAGGTTAGAGCTGAGAACCTGGGTGCATGGAGACCTGAGAGAAGAGGGTCCCAGGCAAGGGGAGTATCTGATGAAGGAATGGGCTTGCCCGACTGCTGTGTTGTGGAGCCCAAAGGAGCCAGACCTCCCGGGGCTCCGAAGGCCGAGGCAAGAAGTTGGATCTTATTTGGGAAAAGGGAGGAACATGCATCAGTCGCCTGACTGCTTTGTGCAGATCAGAGTGTTGGGACACGAGAGCAGGAGCAGGGGAGATTCTTGAAAGCATCAGGCCAGCTCCCTTCTGCAGCTTGGGAAGCAGAGGAAAGGGAGGTTGGTGGTAATGGAGGGAGGGAGGGGAAGGGCGGAGGGAGGGAGGGGAAGGGCGGAGGGAGGGAGGGGAAGGGTGGAGGGAGGCGCAGGAACGGGTGGGTGGAGGCCAGGTCATCTGTCCACTTATTGGCCTGGGGAGGCGTTTGAGTGTTTTAGAATATGCAGATGGTATTCTAAGTGCCCTGGGAAGCTTGAAGGAGGATTTAGATTGATCAGTCCAGGCGCAGGATATCTCCCTGCTCCTCTGCCAGGAGAGCGGGGAAGTCACGGGGAAACTGTGCCTCGGGCAGGAGGCACAGAGAGGAGTGGGAGGCTGCCCTGTGCAATATTGCCTGGGATCAGGAGCAGTGGTAGGAGGTGGGGTAGCAGGGCTTGTAGGGGAAAAGTCTACCCTGTCTCCTTGGGCTGCCTTTGAATCAGAGCCTCTTCCTCTCTCTCTCCCCCTCTCCTCCTATCTCTCCCTCTCCCCTTCTCCTCCTCTCCCTCCTCTCCATTCACCCCCTATCCCTCTCTCCCCTTCTCTCTATCTCTCTCCCTCTCAGAGGCAGGCCTTACAGATGATGACTGATAACATGAAACCGTTGGGAGCTGGGGGCAGAGTAGCCCAGCAGTTGAGAGGCAGGGCTTAGTAGTCACCACCTCCTGGGTTTGAATCCCAGCTCCACCACTTACTAGCTCAGTGGCCCTGGGCAAGTGCCTGACCTTTCTGAGCTTCAGTTTATCCTTCTGTAACATAGGAGCAACCTCATGGGTTTTTTAGACAGTTTTGTTTAACAGTCATTGGCATTCAATAAACCGCACATGTAAAAAATGTACATTTTGATAAGTTTTGAGATATGTAACGAGAGATGATGATGATGATGATGATAGATATAGATTTAGATAGAGAGACCCATGAACCATCCCCCCCAGTCAAGATAATGAACATATATATATATATCACCCTGACAAGTTTTAATGCCCATTTATAATCCCTTCCTTTCACCCCTCTCACTGTCCCCAGCAGCCCCAGGCTATCACTGATCTGCTTCTGTCACTCTAGATTAGTTTGCATTTTCTACACTTTTATATAAATGGAATCATATAGTATGTATTCTTCTTTGATCTGGCTTCTTCCACTCAGCATGTTGTTTTTGAGATTCATCCATCCTGTTGTGGGTGTCAGTGAGTCACTCTGTTTCATTGCTGGGTAGTATTCCATTGTATGAATGTACCGCAATTTGTTTATCCATTTGCCCATTGATTGACTTTGAGTTGTTTCCAGTTTTGGGCTACTACAAATAAAGCTGCTATGAGCATTTATGTAAAAGTCTTTTTATGGACATGTGCATTCTTTTCTCTCCAGTAAATACCTAGGCGTGGAGTGGCTGGGTCATATGGTTGATAAAGGCTTAACTTTTTCAAATTGTTATCCAAACTGGTTGTACGTTTTTACGTTCCCACCAGAAACGTATGAGAGTTCAGTTCCTTCTCATCCTCACCAACACTTGCTATCGTCTGTCTTTTTAACTTTAGCAATTCTAAAGCTGTGTCAAATTATCTCAGTGTGGTTTTCATTTGCATTTCCCTAATGACTAGTGATGTTAAGCATCTTTTTGTGTGCCTATTTGCTATCCATATATTGTTTTGGTGCAGTATCCATTGAAATATTTTTCTATTTTAGGGGTTGCTTCTTTTCTTATTGAGTTTACATTAGATATATGGGTGGGTGGATGGATGGATGGATAGATGATTGATAGATGATAGAAATAGATAGATAGATAGGTAGATAGATAGATAGATAGATAGATAGATAGATAGATAGATAGATAGATAGATAGATAGAATATATGATTTGCAAATATTTTCTCCTCATCTTTGGCCAGTCGTTCCATTTTCCTAACAGCATCTTTCAAAGAGCAGAAGTCATTAATTTTAATGAAGTCCAATTTATCAATTTTTCCTTTTACGCCTCATAGAATGTTAAGATAATTCCATGCCTGGAACCTTCGTAAGCACTAACTAAATGGCAGATTCCATTGTCATTACTCTGAAGGAGAAAATGCAGCCCACCAGACTAAGAGTCGGGAGGCCCCATGGCTCTGCACCCACCAGAGGTCTCTTCCCCTCTCTGGGCCTCAGTTTCCTCATGTGTGCAGTGGGAGTTACGTGGCTAAGTGATGCTTGCGAGTCCTTTATTGTGGGTGGATTAGAGCATTAACATTCACTGCAGGCTGCAAAGGAACATGAGGGAAAAGGATTGGGGGTTGGGGATTGGGGGGTGGGGGTGGGGAGGCTCCTTGCCAGGGGTGAGAAGCCCACCTCTCCCCTGAACTAAGCCATCTGCAGGGTGCCTCTTGCACGCTGAAGCCAAGGGCACTGGGGAATCTGATGACCCAACGGCCAGAGTGTGTCCCCAAACCACTCAAAAGGTGGGATGTTACAGGTGAGGAAACCGAGGCTCAGAAAGGCAGGGTTAAGAATTTGAAGCCACTGGAAGCAGGGAGAGGGGAAAAACAGGTGTAATATGGGGGCTTTTTCGGGACTTGGGAATTGTCTTGAATGACACTGCAATGACAGATATAGGCCACTATGTATCTTCCCACAGCCTGCAGAACTGTGTGGGAGAGAGTGTAGACTGCAATGTGAACTGTGGTCCATGCTCAGTGGCAAAGCCCCAGGATGTGTTTATCAATTGCAACGAATGTGCCACACTAATGAAGGATGTTGTTTATGTGGGAAGGTGTGGGAGGTGTGGGAAGTGGGGCATATGGGAATCCCTATATTTTTTGTGTAACATTTATGTAATCTAAGTATCTTTAAAAAAAAATAAAAAAATGTATATTAAAAAAAAAAAAAGAATTTGAAGCCAGGTCTCATGCTCCCTCAGCTCCAACCATGCAAGACCCTGGAGGAGGGAAATGAAATGACCCGGCCAGCAGAGAAAGGGGAACTTAAGCCAAAGAAATGTTCCATCTGAAAGTCACAGTGCATTCCCTCTCAAGCAGCTGCGAGGAAAAAATAGAGTGGGTCAGAATTAGCAGACCTTTTTTTTTTTTCCTTTTTAATTTATAGCTCGTTAGATTTCGTGCTCATTTGGTAGAACGTCTTGCTCTGGCTTGGCAGCAAAGTCAGTGACAAAGTACTGACAGCTCAGAACAGCCTTTCTCTCGTCATGGCAGGGGTTGGGGGCTCGTCTTCGTCCCTGGGCATCTCTGCAGCCGTGGTCCTTACACAGGTGTTCTCCGGGTTCCAAGAAGGTGGGGCAACCCAGCTGTCAGCATAACGACCACAGCAGGCCTGTTTCTGATGTTCATTTCCCCCAAATGTTTAGTAAACCACTTACTATTCTCTAGGCACAGAAAGAACAGAGACAAATAAGACACGGTTCCTGTCCTCAGACTGGAGAGGAGACAGTCACATATACAAATAATCACGGAACAGTGTGATAGAAACTGCAGCAGCAGAGAGGAGAGTAGACTGAGCCTGGGATGGGGCATCAGGGAAGGCTACCTGGAGGAGGTGATGTTTAAGCTGGGTCTTGTAGGATGAGTAGAAGTTCAACAGGGTAGAGATATCTTCAGTGCTCAATACTGGGGATGTCTAATAAATATTAGTGTCCTATTCTGTTTTCTAGTGGTTTCTCAGATATTGCTCTCATGTGCCTCTAAAGAATATAAACTTATTGAGTGGAGAAATGATGCCTTGCCTTCTCTTCTCTCCCCTGCAATGAACACAGGGATTCTCAACACCGGCCCTATTGATATTTTGGGCTGGATAATTCCTTGTTTGGCGCAGGGGGTTAGGGGTAATATCCTATATATGGTATGACATCTCTGACCTCTGCCCACTAGAGGCCAGTAACACCCCCTACCCCCTCCCAGTCCTGACAATCAAACATGTTTCCAGAAATTGTCAAATGTCCTCTGGGGTTAAAAATCACTCCCAGTTGAGAACCATTGTCAAGAATGGCCATGTATTCATTTGTTCATTCATTTAATTGTTCATTCCCACTTTGAACAAATATTTACGGAATACTCCTCCTGGGCCAGGCTTCTTGCTAGGCGTTGGGAACACAATAAAAGTCACAGCCATGGCTGCTGTCCTCAGGGAGTTCCCAGGCTAGAGAGGGGAAGCACTGAGGCTGTGGGGGCAAGATGGTGGCGTCAGTTGACGGATGTAATCCAGGAAGGCTCCCTGGAGGAGATAACACCTATACTGAATTTTGAAGATAAATGGAAACAGGCTGGGTGAAAGGGAGAAGGCTTTGCACAGAGTTGAGCGAGGCCAGCCTTTTGGGGGGAGTACAGGCTGTGCTGCCTGCCTGGAGCATACATCTCGGGGTGACCAGAGGGCTAGCTTTGCATGTCGTCAATAACAGTCTGTGCTTTGTCCTGAGGATCACGGGGAGCCATTGGTGGTTTCAAAGCTGGGAAAGAAGGCATGTGTTCACATTTATGGAAGAGAAGATCTCTCTGGCTACAAAGTAGCAGGGAGGCTCGATAAAGCCTCTGCGTAAGTCGATGGACTGTGGCCTGGGAAGATGCTTTCTTAACTTGAGGCAGCTCTGGGTCTTGACCTGCTCGGCCCTGCCCTTCCGGTTCCCCTCTGCAGGTGGATCAGTCTCCATCTCCTCCCCACCACCCTCCATCAAGGCCTGCTTCCCGTCCAGCTGTTTCCCAGCAGCCGTAGCCCCTGCAAGTTGATGTGCCGCTCAACCTGTCACCAAGCCCCTGGTTATGTTTGGAGTTTGAGGACAGACTGGGGTACAGTGTGTGGCTCATCTCCAGAGAACGGGAGCTGCCAGCCCATTAAGGTTCCCTCAAGCTGAACCTCCTAATTGCTTGAGGACTTTGGTGTTACTGAAAGTTTCTCACGCCTGGATGATGCATGAGCCTCGCATTTGCCAAGGGCTCTCCAAATCAGATGACTTTTTCTATTTTATTCCGTTGATTTATGAATTTGGTTGATGTGCTTGAGAAAGATCAGGAGTGGGAGTGGGAGGTGGTCAAAACCTTTCGAGCCTGTGGGCTTAAGTCTTCGTTCAGGGCAGGGGATTGAATACGTGGGTGTGACATTTATTTCAAAAGGGCCCTTCAGAAAAGCAGTTATGAACTAAACCACCAGTCCCTGAAAGGAGGGATGGGAGGGGGTCCTAGAGATAGGCTAAGGGTTTCAAAACCCTGAATGGGTTTTCTGTATTTAGCAAAACTAGGGCTGAACGTGCTAGCCAAAAGGTTAGGGGTTTTTTGTTGGTTGTGTTTTTTTTTAAGGAGGTAACAGGGAATGAACCCAGGACTTCGTACATGGGAAGGAGGCGCTCAAACCACTGAGCTACACCCACTCCCAAAAGGTCAGGTTGTTTTTTTTTAGCTTAAAACCACCAGTGGATTCTTTCTGCCTAAAGGATGACATCCTAACTTGTGGCCTCCAGCCCGGTGTGGCGTGGCCACTGCGAGCCTCTGAGCACTTGCTGTGCCCACTTTCCCTTCCAGTTCCCCCTTCTGATCTCTGGCCATGCAGAAGCCTTCCCAGTTCCCCAGACACACCAGCCTCTTTCCCATCCAGACCAAAGCCCTCTCCTCCCACCTGGAGCCCTTCTCTGCTCCCCCTTCTGTCTTCTGCCTAACCCAGGACTCAGCTCGGCACCAGCCCCTCCCAGAAGCTGCCAAGGACCATCCAGGCTGGGCTGGCTGCCCCCATGACCTGTGCTCCCAGGGGCTCTCTAGGTAATGGGATCTTCAGTCACACAGACCTCAGTTCAAATCCCGGCTCTGCCACTTACTCAAAGTGTGACTTTACCTCTCTCAGCCTCAGTTTCCCCATGTGTCAACCAAAAGCTTCTACTTACGTTATCAATGCAAACGCTCTTAGCACAGACTTGGCCTCAGAGTCACCTTCAATTAATGTTCGCCATGCCTGTACTTCATTTACATGTCTGCTTTCCCACAGCATCTCAAAGATGAAGACATCTGGTCTTCAATCCCTTATTCCCGGAGTCTGATGCAGCACACGACAAATAGGGCCCTCTCAGTAATTGTCTGCATGACGGAGGCCAAGAAGTCAGTGTGGGAGCCAGAGCCGCTGATGGGCTGGGTGAACTCGGGCAAGTTACTGCCCCTCTCTGAGCCTCAGTTTCCTCATCTGTAAAATGGAAAACCAGGATGGTACCGACCTCGTAGGATTGTTAGGAGGATGAAATGAGGCAGTCCACAAAGCGATTGGGCACAAAGTAAACACTGCTTCAGCATGACTCTTATTATTTGACTAGTAGAACCAGAGAACCGAATTATTTATCACTCCAGGCAGTGTGGAGGACAAAACACGTTTCGATGCGCAGTGTTTGGGGAAGAGAGGGGGCCATGAATGATAAAGGGGTCGTGGTCACTGAGTCGCCCCTCTGCCCCGCTCCCACCCCATCCCCATTTGGGGTCCTTTTAATCAGCAGAGCGCGGGCACGCTGTTTCACACGCCTGCTGTAAAACTGTATACCTAGTTACAGCTGACTGCCTTGGCTGATTGGTTGAAGGGCTGAGCTGCCGTTTGTCCCCAGTCAATCTGGAAACTGAAAAGCAGCCAGAATATTCATTTTCCACCATCCGGCCTGCGGCCAGGGATTATTCTCCGTGGAGGAGCTGCTAGGCTCCAGTGTCCAGGAGGCGGGGGAGGTGGTGGAGCAGGGACCTTCCAACTCGACTCCGCCCGGGGTCAGCTAGAGGGAGGGCTCATCCTGGACACTGGTGTCCCAGGGTGGTAGACGGACAAAGGCAGGGGCTGGGAGCAGCTCATGTCGCCATTGTCACTGAGGGAGGCAGCACATTGGCCAGGGGGCACAGACGGGGCTAAGGTGGCTAAAGCGTGGCTCTGAGCCCCATGCTGTTGATTTCAAGGTTGCAGCCTTAACACAATTTAGCCTGAAACCACATCCGAGCCTGCAATTGGTGTTTCATAAGCACCTACTGTGTGCTTCCATTGGATACAGCACTCCGGAGGGGGAACGCAGAGGGGAGTGAAAGAGCTAATGCTCCGAGTTCCATCTGGAAGAAGCTAAAAGTTGGGAAAGCGTGTTTATCAAGATGGCATTCATTCAATCACTTCAAAACTGTTTATTAGCACCTACCACGAGCGAGGCGCGGTTCTGATCACTTGCAGATGCCAAATAAGAGTAAAACGCAGGCTCTGCTTTCCAGAAGGCAGTGGCAAAAGAGGAGAGATAAAGTCTATAAATAACAACAATAGAAAAACAGTAATACCTGCTGTTTATTGAGCACTGACAAGTGAGCCAGTCTTCGCACACGTTGTTTCATTTAACTCTCACATTAGCTCAGTGACACAGGTCCTGTTTCTACCCTCAGTTTGCAGATGGTGAGACTGAGACCCCAAAAAAGGTTAGTGGTTCGACTTGAGGTTTATGCTTTCTGGAAGAGAGTGAAGATTCAGACCTATTCCATTTGCCCTGAACCCCTGCTAGTATCCATTGGCTACCCTGCCTCTCAAGCTACCTGGAACACCAAGTCTGGATAGGAACTACAGGCAGAGCAGTGGGACTTCTGGAAGTGAGAGCACCCACCCATCCACCCAGCTGGTGGGTAGTGGGGCCCTTGGCCATGCCTTTAGGCTCCCATCCCCAGCACACAGCTTAGCATCCTGCACATAGTAGGTGGTCACTAAGCACCTGCAGCTTGGTCAATAAAGTCTTTTGAAGCACTTCAAGCACCATCAGGTGGGATTCGGCACCCATTCTTCTTTAATGCCATTCACAGAGCACTATTTGATCCTCCAATCCCATGACGTGGAATTACAATAATCCCATTTTGAAGATGAGACACTGAGGCTGAGGAGAGGTGGAGTCCAGACTTGAACCCAGGACTCCCAAGCCCAAGTTCTTCCCATTTGACCCTGGAGCCACCCAAGGGACTGACTCGAGATGTGACTCCAGACCCCGACCCCACATCCTTCCACCCTTCCACCTTCCACCTGCCGCCAGGGTGGCATAATTGCTCAGACTCCAAGGGGCAATTTATGCCGCCCTGGTGCCTTATCAACATGCAACAGCCTGGGTTTTCGGCTCCCAGACCCCACTGGCATCATAAAGCATCCTCTCCTTTCACTTCCCACGCTGGAAAAAAATGCATCCTGAATCTGCTGGTGTGACCTTAGGCTGCTGTGTGGAGGCCAAGCACTAAGCTGATCATTTCAGCTATCACCCTCTTGACAATCCCCGACCCGCACCTCTGCTTAACACAGGGGCTTCGGTTCCCCAACCAGCTGGGTGCTGGGGCTTCTTGAGCTGCAAATATTCAGCAAATTGAAGAATTCATTTTATTCCTCCTTTCACTGTGCACTGGTGTTTGGTGGGGGGCCGTTTGCTCCCCCCCCCTGGCAGGGATGGGTCTCCTTGTATGTATTCTGCATTGCACATTGCCTCGCGAGGGCTGGACACGGAGTCTTTGCACAGGAAACACATTCCCAGCTGAGCCCCTCACCTGGGCTCACACTGCTTCCTCTGCCCGTGTGCCTCTCTCCTCTTCTCTCAAGGTTGACTCCCTTTGGCAGAAGCTCAAACCTGATGACCTCTCCTCCTGCATGGAAGACAAGTCCCATGCACCCAAGGCATACTACCCATCAGCACCAGGTGGACAGGGCTGGCCAGGAGAAGGAGCCTTGGGACTCAGGCTCAGGCAGCAGTGATGGGGAACCAGCCTCACCTCCTGTCAGCTGTGTGCATGTGGGCATGGCACCCCATCAAGTGGAAATGACAGTAGTACCTGCCGCCATCAGTTGCTGGCCCTGTGCCTGGAAGACAAAAAATTAAGTCAATGTTTTGCTTGGGACAATTTCGATAATAACTAATGTGTTACCATTTATTGAGCCACGGCTGCGTTGCGGCCGTTGGGCTAAGAGTTCTACGTGCATCATTCATTCAACATTAATTGAGCACCTACTGTGTGCCAAACACTGTCCTAAGCACTTGGGATCATCAGGGAAAGAAAAAAAAAAATAGTGAGCCATATAATTCTTCTCCTTATGGAGCTTACATTGTAAAAAAGAGACACGGATGATAAACATAAAAAATAAGTACATTAGGTAAAATGTTGGAATGTTCCCATAGGTGCTGTGGGAAAACATGGAGCACGTTAAGGGAGTGGGCTGGCAACAGGAGGTCAAAGAGGGCTTTATTAGGATGATGACGCTGGAGCAGAGACTTGAAGATGGAGGGGGTGTGAGCCATGTGGACAGCTCAGAGGAGAGCTCCCAGGCAGGAGAACAGCCTGTTCATCCATTCATTCATCTTCATGAGATGTGTTGGGTGTTACGGAGCCCACTCTAGAGATGATGAAGCTGGGACTCAGATGAAAGTCATGTGCGAGTGTCACAGAGCTGGCTGATCGCAAGTTCCATAAGATATAAGGCTTTGTTGCAATCCGGGGGTCGGTGCCTCATGCGGCAGAGAGCAGGGTCCCCTGTGCCAGTTGCCAGGTCTCCCATCAGCTCTGCCTCCGGGAATCCGGCAACGATGGCCTCGCGTGGCTTTGCCTAATGCCTTCAAGGGACCCAGCACTGGACAGAGGCAAACCAAGGCTCAGCATCGCCCTGTGTTCTGGATTTTCCTCCTCCGTCCTGGAAACGGAGTCTCAGAACATCTGCTAAACCGAGCCCCGGCATATTAAACAGCCGCCGAAACTGTATTGTTGCCTCCTTCAATACATAGCAATTACATGGCGTGTTTTGCTCATTAGCAGGAAATTGACACAGAGGCAATCCTGCTTTTTAAATTACCACTAATCTCCCTGCACCTGTTTGAGAAGGCAGCGTGGGGCAAAAAGTTGGTAATAACCGTTTCATGATACTTTAAAAAACAAACACTTCCAGAACTCCCTTATAAATAGCTTTTGGGCTTTTCAGGCTCCCGTTTTATTTTAAGAGGAGCCCCTTTGCATAGGCTCACGCCACACATGGGCGTTGCTTTCCTTTGGAGCTGTGGGGCAGGAATGCCCCAGGCACCCGCATCTGAACAGAGGGAGGCCCAGGGGGTGAGTAGGCTTCCGCTTGGACATGCAGTAGTTGAGTGTTGAGAGAACTGGCAGACACTGATGAGAACCATCATACCTGGGAGGTGGGAGACACCTTCACAGGTGTCCCCGGGACTCAGAGAGGTGGAGTCACTTGCCCCAGTCACACAGCAATCTCCGAAGCTGGAGTTTGGACTCACTGCCCAAACTGGCTGCAGGACCACCTGCCACGCCCAGCATCGCAAGTGACTGCACATAGTAGGCACTTTAATAAAGACGTTCTAATTCCATCGCTGTGCTGCTTCCTTCACTGATCTCCCACCAGGGCCCAGAATCTGTCTCATTCTGCAGAGAGGCCGACTGCCCTGCCCTATGCACTCCTGCTGGGTGGTCTTGGGCAAGTTCCTTCACTTCTCTGAGCCTTCGCGTCCTCGTTTAGAAAATTGGGATGATGATAGTAAGTTCGTCTCAGGCTTGTTGTTGCGATCACGGGGCTGAGAATGCTTGAGGGACTGGAAAAGAGGCTTAGGAGTCACGACTATATTCTAGGGTTGGTTCCTTCTTGGAGGAGAGCTAGCTGATCAGAAGTTCAGGTGAACGTGAAAATGCTTCAGGGCTTAGCACGGTGCTAGGCACATCGTAGGTTCTCAGCAAAGACTTGCAAAATGAATTCACTCATTCATCTTAAAAAATACTGATAGAATGCTTACCCTTGCCAGGCACGAGTGTAGGTGCTGGGGATGCAGCAGGGGATAAAACAAATGGTCCCTGTCCCCACGGAGTTGATTCTAGTGGAAGAGACAGCAGGTAAGCAAACATACCTAGAATATGTCAGAGGGTGGTAGGTGCCACGAAGAAAATTAAACCTGGTAAGTAGGACATGGAGTGATGGGCGAGTGGGGAAGGGCTCTGTGAGGTGGTGACATTGGGTAGAGAAAACTGAATGAATGAGAGCATGAGCCATGTAGAGAGCACAAGCCATGTAGACAGCATTCAGGTTGCTAGAACAGCAAGTGCAAAGGTCCTGAGGCAGAGCCGCTCTTGGGGTGTTCAAGGGACAACAAGGTGGCCAGGGTGCTGGAGGTGAGCATGTGAAGGGAAAGATCAAATGTAATCAGTGAGATGGGCAGGCCAGTCATCTTAGAGACCAAGGACTCTGGCTCATACTCTGAATGAAAGGGGAAGCTATTGGACAGTTTTGAGCTGTAGAATGACCTTGCAGTGGTTTACATTTTTAAAGGATCACTCTAGCTGATGTGTGTAGAACAGATTGTAAAGGGGCCAAGGATGGATGGGAGAAGGACAACTGGAAGAGAAGGAGATGGCACTGAAGTTCATCGAATGACCTGATTGTTTCCTGAATGGTGATTCAGATGAACCTAGTATAAAGCTCCAACAAAGAAAAATCAAAGCAAGCTAATGATGGCTCAATTTGCATATGTGTTGTAGCTGTGAACCTCGAGATAGGATGAGCCAAGTTAAGAAGCCCTGGAATGATGAAAAATCACAATGACCTTCTGATGCAAATGATTTCAAAACACTTTTGACTCTTGAACACCTCCTGATGTTAAGTTCTATCCACTGGGGACCCAGGAATGATGAATGCAGGCTCCTAAACTCCAAGTACTTATAAAAGTGTTCTGTGTGCCCAAGGCTCAGTCACAGTGAGCTCTAGAATAGAGAAGCATTTGTTCTAAATGAAGCATCTGGGCAGGCTTCCTGGAGGAGGTGGCATTTGTGCTGAGCCTTCTAAGGATGGATAGGATCTGGGGGGAAGCTGGTGGTACCTGCCTGGGCTTGGAGAAAGAACCTTGAGGAAGGATGTTGGACTCCAATTTGTCTCCTGGGCAGTTGGAGCAGAGGGTATGCTGAGGGTAGGAGAATTTGGCACTTTTCATTCTTCCCTCCCTTTAGTTCCTTCCTGAGTATCTACTGTGAGGAGGGAGCTAGGCACCAGGGAGGTGATGATGATCAGAACAGCCTGGTCCCTCTTGGAGCCCACAGACTGGTGGGAATTTAAAGCTCATTAGTGGCTAGGTTATTGGGGGGGGTGGGGGTGGGATTTAAATACCAAGACAAGGAGTTTGTGCTTGCTCCCTGAGGCAATGGGGAGCCATGGAGGGTTTTGAGCAGGGAAGTGACATGATTTGAACTGGACATGAGATAACTCATTGGCCAGCATGCCCAGGATGGATTTGAAGGACGCCAGAGGTGGGGAGGTGAGTTTGCCCTGAAGAGCAGAGCTGCGGTGCACCCTGACTTTATCCGGGGCTCTCTGCTCTCCCCTGCCTCTGGGCAGTTGGGAAGTGGGGGTGGATACATGTCACGGGAGAGAGAACAGGCTGCAGGTCTGGGTAGGGATGAAAGGTTTCCATGGCAACCTCTGCTTGCCTGTAGCCAAGGTAGCGATGCAAATTCCCGAGCACCATTCCTGCGGACCTTGAAGCAGGCATCCCTGGCAGCTGAAAGCCTGACTTTAGGAAGACTAGGATGTGGTAGAATTCCAAGGGGAAAGGAAGAAAGGGGAGAGACAAAGCCACTCTGCTGGAAACAGGATGCAACTCCAAGCCAGCCCTTGAAACTCCCCCCATGCCCGCTCTGTACCACCTCCTCCCAACAACTCCTCCTGCCAAAAACCTACCCATCCTACCCGGTAGCTCCCACTCCTCCAGGCAGGGGCTCTCCCAAGCCCATCCTTTCCTTCTCCTTTGGCTCGCTTCCCACACTGTGTTGGTTTGGTCTGTCTGCAAGATGGGCTGACAGCACTCCAGATACCGAAGGCAAAGCTCCCCGCACAATGCCTAGTACAGGATAAGCAAGTCAGAATCCCGGCGGTTATTGTTCTCTTTCTTATTAAAGAATGTTGGCCTGGCTGTCTGGACACCAGGTCCTGCTCACAGACCTTGGGAGGGTCACTTCCCTTCTCCTCAATCTCTCTGTCCTTACCTGCCCTTTAGGGATGCTGGCCCCTTCCCTAAACTCACATAGGACTCTTCCTCGATTTGTTATTGTCATTGCAGTGGCTGCTACTGTTATTATTGGTATTATCGCCATGGTGATGACTGTTATTTTTCCATCTATTACACTTTGTTCTCTGCTACGAGGCAAAGAAGGTGCGTTCTGTAAATATTCCACTTAGCTGATGATGCAAAACTATTATACCAAACCAGACCGTGCAATACAATTTTCTCCCCTTTTTGAGACATAGGAAAATAGTTCATGGAAATTAAATGCCATATTATACAGATATCAAGATAGGGTTACTTGTAGGTGTTGAGACTTATGGGGCAAGCTAATCCTTACCTGTCCATTTACCTTAGCCTTCATAATCGACCCAAATCTCCTATCTCCAAGTTCCCACATTAGGACTGCATGTCCATTTCCTTCCTAGATGCCCCTAAATTCTACTGAGGATCCCAAGTTCAGGTCCTTATGGGACACGGTCCCTCCTCCTGTCCAAAAGGCGTGCTCACCTGGACCAGGTTTAGTTCACCTGTTAGGTCTACCTAACTCAGCCAGAGGATTTGGCATGTGGAAGACATGTCAAGAGGAAGAAGAGTTAGGAAGTAAGGGAGACAGGGAGGAAGGAAAGGATGGGGGGAGGGAGGGAGAGGTTAGAAAAGAAAAGGAGGAGAGTGGGGCAGCTTGCTTTCTGAATCAACACCCACTAAGCCATTTAATCTGGAAGAGACGATAAACGCAGACGCGCTCAGATCTCTCCATGGAAAAGCCCGTTTTCTCCCTCCAGCCCCAGTCTTTTCTTTTTCTCACTATCCTCCCAAAGGAATTTTTTTTTAAAAAAAGAACATTTCTAAGACGTGAGAGTATCTGCCCAAGTTTCCAACCTGCTAGGGGAGTCAATTAATCCCACAACATTTCTCCTGGGTTGTTGTTGTTAATTGAATTAAATGAGATAATATTTGCTGAGCACTTAGCACCACGCCTGGAAATGTTTATTGGGTAGACTTGAATCTGTAATGGGTAGCGACTATTAGCGTTTGTTGTTGCTTTCTTAATTAGGGTTATTAATAACTCCCTTCATTAGCACAGCGTGGTGGCACTTCCCATCCGTTTTCAAATGCATTTCCTCGGGATACCATCTGGGTCTCAAATTCCCCATCAGAGAAATGGGGATGACAATGTGAAGCACATGAAATTGTTGGGGGGCCATTCGTGCAGTGCTGTGTGAATGTGCTTTGCAGACTGAAGGGCTTTGCAACCAGGGAGGGTATGCTTTTGTGGTTGTGTGATGCAGAGAGAGGGACCCCTCTGTCATGTCTTTTAGGAAGCCCCCAGATTATCTGAGATGACTGCCTGGCTGGGGTCTTTTTGCCTAGATCAGGCTTGTACGAGCACTGGGTAAACGAGGGGCATTTGCAGGATGGTGAGGCCCCAATTATATTATCAGTGAAATAGCTAAGGGCTAGTGTCTTGGGTTTCACCGAAACCTGGGTTCAACACTACACCCCGCCACTTTCTCGGACAAGTCACTTATCTCGGTTTCCTGCAGAATGGGGACAATATAGCATAGACCTTGCCTAACCCTGGAGGATTCAGTGAGATGATGCATGCAAAGCGGGACACACAGTGGTCACTGTGAGAAACGGAGGTGCAGAGAGGTCAAGTAACTCGTCCAAAGTTGCACAGCCACCCAGCAGCTGATGCAGGACTCGGATGCAGGATTCTGGTTCTGACTTCCTGCATCTCGGGTTCTCTCTGGAGAAGGAACTTGCCTCCTGTTTCTAGCAAGGAAAGGGGGTGGCTGGGGCTGGAAGTGGATGGTCAGAGCTGAAAACCAAACGGTAGATTGCTGTTGCATGAAACACCAACCCCGTTTTCCTTGGCACTGGGGAGCAAGTGGGAAAGGAAGCTGGCCTTGAAGCCAAGAACCCCATGGGCTTGGCACCAAGAGCCCCGTGGCAGAAGCTGCTACTCGAGGCCATGAACTCTGCCTCCAGCCCATGTGGTGCTTTTTCAGCTCTGGTCCCCAGAGCCTAAGCCAGGACCTGGGAAGGCTAGAAAGGAAGCTCTTGGGCATCGGGCATCGTGGGGGGCAGGGGAGGGTGAGTGTCGGGGGATGGGAAAGGGAGGCTTGGAGTCAGCTCTGCATTCAAATCCCGCCTCTGCCTCCTCTCACAGTAGACTTTGAGCCCACATGCATCTCCTTCCCAATCCTCGGTTCCCTCCACTGTAGCAAGGAGGTGATGACAGCTGCTGGCTGCTGGATGGGTCAGCACTGCGGCAGCAAAATGCCTGGCACGTAGTCGTAGTCGGGGCTCCCTGGATAGTGGCTGTCGTTACAGGGGCGGCTCGATGACGCTCGTGGAATCGGAGCTGCAGGCCAGGGCCGGGAGCAGCCCCAGCCCCTGAGCTTTGGGGCCGGCATCTGTCTCCAAACGCCCATTCAGAGCTTGCCTGTTAGAGCAAAGGCCAGAACTGTGTGTGGCCGCTGCCCCACCCTCACGGATGCTTTAGAGCCCTGATATCATCCCCCCACCCCACACCACCTAAACCCACAACTCCAAGGATGGACTAGCAGCATCGACATGGAGCTAGTTAGAAACGCAGACTCTTGGACCCTCTCCCAGATATATTGAATTAGAATCCTCATTTAACGAGCTCCCAGGTGACTCGTGTTTACATTGACATTTAAGAAGCGTTGAAGCTAGAGAGCATGAAAAAGGAAAGGGTTGGGGAGAAAAGTCCCCTGGGAAAGGGGTAATTTAAGTTTTTAAATGATGTATGTGCTTATTTTGGTTTCACATCTGAAAGCCACACTGTCCCCGAGACCCTTGAAAGAGGGGAGGGGGAACGTTTGGCAGAACCTTCTTTACCCCTAAATGTCTGGCTGGTGTGAACAGTCTCTGAGCCTGACTCATCTCATCCTCACAGCTGCCTGGAGGGGTGGGTGCTATTATTCTCCCTATTTTATAGATTCGGCGCCTGAAGCCACGTGACTGGCCCAGTCACATGGCGAGTCAATGACAAACTGGGCTTTGAACCAAGTCTTTCCTGCGTCTAGGTCTGTCCCTCTTTGACCGTGAAGCTGCCCATCCTTACCTACCGGGAAAACGTCTAAAAGCATAATTCTTGGCTCCTGGCTCCAGCTCTTTGCTCTAGGGTGAAATACATGTGCTCATCTTGCCCTGCTTTGTTGTAGCTGTTGTTGGTTTGTTTTGACTGTCCCCAGACCGTCCTCAGGCTGTTCCTTCTCCCTCCCACTTGGCAGGGACCTTTCTCGACTCGTTCATTCGTTTGCATTCGAAACGTCAGAAGACAAGATACCGGGGCCCTTGGACATCTTCATTTCTGAGCCCATAGTGACTAGCTCATTGCTCATGCCCAGGAACTGTTTCTTAGAGTTAGTTTATTTATTTAGTTGAGTTATTATTTAATTCATTATCGTTAGTCCATTATTATTCTGTGGACTCTATTGGATACATTCTCAACGAGAGCAATATTGCCCCCAAGAGGACAAAAATTGGTCCTTGGGTTCTTGTACATTCAGTACATAAACAGAGGGTATATCTGCAGTATGAAATTTTCATGGGAAAAAAAATATCTATAAAGGCTTCTGGGAAATGGGTTATAATGAAAGAGAAAAGGTTTATAAACACTGGTGTACAATATAATTCATTCCAAGTTGTAACTTTTAAAATGTGAACCACAAAAGTCAAATAGAGTACGTCATTAAGTAATTCACCAAGGATGAGACTCACGTGGAAAACTCGTGGGGAATGTTCATCCTTCAAGAGGTCAAATAAATGCACCTTAACGTACCCTTAAGGGACTACTTTACACCTACTAAATTAGTTTAAAATGTTTAAACTAATAACAGCCGGTGCTGACAAGGTTATTGTAACATTGGTAAAGCTGGGTGTTTTGTAATTTGAAAGACCCCTTAGGAAGCAAAAGGGCAATTCTGTTCAGCTAGAGCTATAAAAATGGTCATGCCCTTTGACCAAAGAATTTCATTCCCGGAAATTCGATTCAGGGGTAGCAAAAGGTACATGCATAAAGATGCTCATTAGCTATAGCCAGTGTTGAAGAAAAAAAGGAGATGAAGGAGGAGGAGGAAGGAAAGAAGGAAGGGAGGAGGGGGTGTGTGTGAATGTCCAATAAAATTACCACCTGTAAAGCAGAGTGCTGAGTGCATACTAAGTGCTTCAGGGGAAGTCATGCCCCCATTAGTTCCCCACCCCCAATAACAGTAAGGTCTGAAAAATTGAACATCTGTCCTGTCTAGGGGTCCTTAGGAAGGAGGCTCAGGGGTCAAATTGTAGAAGGCCTGGAATGCAATCCCAGCAAGTTAAAATAGCAGACAGCTGCTGAGTCAGGGGGCCATTCTGACCCTGCTCTCTTTGTCAAGGGATGGATGTCTCCAGGCATGACTTTGAGGGCTGTTTCTCATCTGAATTCTATCACCTGGTTCTAGTTCATTGCTGGTGAGGAAGCCAGTTTTCAGTTTCTGGAGTTAACTTGTATCGGTTAGAGCAGACAGATATGATCACTTCTGAATTTTTCCCACTGCCCATTTTCTTTTGGCGGAGGGATACAATGGCACCTTAAGGCATTAGCTTTCAAAAGTCCAGGCAATTACAAACTTGCCCTTTGTTCCTGCTGGGAGGCTCGTTAAAGCTCATAGGAGGTCTCTGCTTATCTCCCATAGCTTTCCCCCTGGGAAGATCTAGAGTCCCCTCTGATGAATAAATGTTAGACAACAGGAGGTTTCAAAGTCTGAGATGCATCCCAAAGAAGATGGCTAACACCGACCTCAGGTCTCCCAATACATTGAAGAGAAGGACTTTTGGAGGCCTCAGACAAAATGTCAGCAGTTGAGGCGAGCCTGGGGAATCTCTCTTGACCGCTGAGGATAACTTACACCAAGATAGAGGGATTGGCCCGGTCCCTATCTTTTCTAGGTAAACTTGCAACTCACCTGGACAATCGCTGGAGGAAAGAGCCCTGGTCTGTGACATCTTTGTCCACCACTGCCCAGCACAAAGGTAGCTGCCAGAGGCAGTCAGGGGAGGGAGACCTGCAGCAGGTGCCCATTGCCCACGCAGTCCTCAGCCAACCCATCCGTCATCAGCACCTATGTGGGGAGGGCCTCCTGCTAGTCACTGGGCATCCAACGAGGGCCAAACAGACCTGGCCCCTGCCCTAGGGAGCACACAGCCATGTGGGACAGATAAATGGAAATCACAGTTTTTTAATAAGCAGTTTTATTGAGCTATAGTCACATATTATGCAATCCATCCAAAGTGTACTGTCATTGGCCCTCAGTATAATCACAGAGTTATGCATTCATCACCACCATCAGTTTCAGAGCATTTTCCTTTCTCCAAAAGGAAAAACCCCATACCTCTTAGCAGTCACCTCTCAATCCCTCTATCCTTCCCCAGCCCTACATGGCCTCCAATCTAATTCTCTCTCCATAGATTTATTTATATTTAAAGAATATTGAAACATTACTCTTAACTATAGTCCATTGTTTGCATTAGGTTTGCATTGTTTTCATGAGGTTTGCATTTTCCCCATATACTCCCCTAGTATCATTATCTTTTAATAGTCATGTACATTTGTTATAATTCTCAAAAGAACATTCTTATATTTCTACTATTCACCATGGACATTGTCCACCACAAGGTTCACTGTTATACAGTCCCATGTTTTATCCACTAGCTTTCCTTCTACTCACATGTATGACCTTAAACTTCCCCTTTCAACCTCTTTCATACCCACAATTCAGCGGTGTTAATTATACTCACAGTAATGTGCTACCATCACCTCTATCCATTTCCAAACCTTTACAATCAACCTAAATAGGAATTCTGCACAAATCAAGCATCAGCTCCCCATTCTCTAACCCCATTCTATCTCCTGGTAACCTATATTCTATATTCTAATTCTATGAGTTTGCCTAGTATACTTAGCTCATATCAGTGAAATCATACAATATTGTCCTTTTGTGTCTGGCTTATTTCACTCAACATAATGTCTTCCAGGTTCATCCATGTTGTCACATGCATCAGGACTTCATTTCTTCTTATTGTTGAATAATATTCCATTGTATGTACACATCACATTTTGTTTATCCATTCATCAGTTGATGGACACTTGGGTTGCTTGCATCTTTTGGCAATTGTGAATAATGCTATGAACATTGGTGTGCAAATGCCTGTTTGCGTCCTTGTTTTCAGTTCTTTGGGATGTATACCTAATATTGCAATTCTGTGCTTAGCTTCCTGAGGAACTGCCGAACTGTCTTCCACAGTGGCTGTACCATTCTACATTCCCACCAACAGTGAAGGATTATTCCTATTTTTTCACATCCTCTCCAATACTTGTAGTTTTCTGTTTTCTAAATTGTATCCATTCAAGTAGGTATGAAATGATATCTCATTGTGGTTTTGATTTGCATTTCCCTAATAGTAGTGATGTTGAGCATCTTTTCATGTGCTTTTGGTCATTTGTATTTCCTCTTTGGAAAAATGTGTATTCAAGTCTTTTGCCCATTTTTTATTTGGGTTGTGTGTCTTTTTATTGTTGATTTGTAGGTGTTCTTTATATATTCTGGATATTAAACCCTTACTGGATATGTGGTTTCCAAATATTTCCTCCCATCGTATTGGTTGCCTTTTCACTTTCCTGACAATCCTTTGAAGGACAGAAGTTTATAATTTTGAGGAGGTTCCATTTATCTATTTTTTTCCTTGTGTTTCTTGTGTTTTGGGTGTAAAGTTTACCACAAGATCTTGAAGATACTTCCCCACATTTTCTTCTAGGGTTTTTATGGTCCTGGTTATTATATTTAGGTCCTTGATTCATTTTGAGTTAATTTTTGTATAAAGTGTGAGGTAGGGACCCTCTTTCATTCTTTTGGATATGGATATCCAGTTCTCCCAGTACCATTTCTTGTAGAGACTGTTCTGTCCCAGTTGAGATATGATCAAATCTCAACTTACCATATACTGACCAGTTCTATTCCATTGGTCAGTATATCTATCTTTATGCCAATATACCATGCTGCTTTCACCATTGTAGCTTTATAATATGCTTTAAAGTTAGGAAGTGTGACTCCTCCAACCTCATGCTTCTTTTTCAAGATGTTTTTGGCTATTCAGGGCCCCTTACCCTTCCAAATAAATTTCATAATTTAAGAAATGTTTTGTAGTTTTCTGTGTACAGTTCCTTTACATCCTTGGCTAAATTTATTCCTAACTATTTGATTATTTTAGTTGCTATTGCAAATAGGACTATTTTTTTCTTGATTTCTTCCTCAGATTGCTCATTACTAGTATATAGAAAGACTACTGATTTTTGCATGTTGACCTTATATCCAGCCACTTTGCTGAACTCATTTATTAGCTCTAGTAGTTTAGTTGTAGATTTATTGGGACTTTCTATATACAGAGTCATGTAATCTGTAAACAGTGAAAGTTTTACTTCTTCCTTTACAATTTGGATGCCTTTTATTTCTTTTTCTTGCCTAACTGCTCTAGCTAGAACTTCTAGCACAATGTTGAATAACAGTGGTGACCGTGGGCATCCTTGTCTTGTTCCAGAACTTAAAGGAAAAGGGTTCAGTTTTTCACCATTGTATCCTGTTGAGGAAGTTTCCTTCTGTTCCTATCTTTTGAAGTATTTTTATCAAGAAAAGACTCTGGATTTTGTCAAATGCCTTCAATCGGGATGATCATGTGGCTTTCCCCCTTTGATTTGTTAATGTGGTATATTACGTTAATTGATTGTCTTACGTTGAACCACCCTTGCATGCCTGGGATAATACCCACTTGATCATGGTGTATAATTCTTTTGATGCATTGTCAGATTCAATTTGCAAGTATTTTGTTGAGGATTTTTGCATCTATGTTCATTAGAGAAAATCGTCTGTAATTTTCTTGTAGTTCAAAAAAAATTGTTATAAAATTATATCTATGAGGTCGTGGTGTTATATGAGCACGTGAGTGGGATTTGAACTAGTCTGGGAGATCAAGGAAGTGATGACTAAGCTGGAGTCTAAAGAAGGATTGGGAGGGGGTGGATAAGACTGTTGCAAGTAGAGGGAAGGCAGGGAGGCGAGGGGAGAGAGTTCCATGTGCAAAGGCTCTTGTCTTAGCCTTCTGCTGCCCTCCCTGCTCACGAAAGAAGACAAGGAAATAAATGAGCAAAGATAAAAACGGGCAGGAGAAAGAGCAAACGGGGAGAAAGGAGGAAATGAAGAAGAAACTAGCTGAAGAGTGAGAAATAGAAAAGTGGATGGGGTGTTGATGATGAAAGGGAGGTGTGGGGAAAGCATAAACTCAAAGAGGGGTGTGGGGACAAGAAGATAGGCTACTGGTGAATAAAGCACGTGGATAAGAGGCCAGCTGGGTACAGAGGAAACCAACACATGAATGAAAAGCAGGTCTCCCCCATTTCGACATTTCCCCATGGCCACAGTGGTCAGAGGGCCCTTTTTGAATCACCATCCACAGAAAATGCAGAGGAGATGCTCACGGCTCACTCAGTCCATAAGCTAGAGGCTCTCAGCCTTGTCCGCAACAATGGAATCACCTGGGGAGCTTCGGTGCCACCCCAGAGATGCTGGTCTAGCTATCTGGGGAGTGGCCTGTTGTTAAAATCCCCCAGTGGATTCCAGAGCAGAGAAGCACTGAGCTGGGGCACTGGCTTTAAGTGGGATCCCTGAACCAGCAGCATGAGCCTCATGATGGGACCTTGTCAGAAATGCACCATTTGTGGACCCCTCCCCAGACCTGCTGAAACAGAAAACTCTGGGGGCCCAGCCATCTGTGTCTGATGCTGATGCCTTCTCCGGTCTGAGATCCACTGCTCTGGAGAGAAATTGTCATCTGAAGGCCGCTGAGCATCCATTCACCTTCATCCTTGAGTTCCTTCAAGGGGAAACATACTCCTGTTTCACCAGGGCAGGTGCAGGTTGGTTGCAAAGAAAGACAAAGGGTCCGTTGCATCGAGGCAGAGTCCAGACTCTTCAACATGATTGTCAGGACCACCATGGTTATCAGGGGCAACTTTGTTCCCCAGGTGACATCTGTCAATGCCTAGAGACACTTTTGGTTGCCACATCTGAGGTGGGGATGCTACTGGCATCTAGTGAGTAGAGGCTAGGGATGTTTCTAAGCATCCTACAATGATCAGGGCAGGGGCCATAAAGAATTATTCAGTCCAAAACTCTAATGGTGCTGAAGTTGAGGAGCCCTGATCTAGACGAATGCATCTAGCAAAGCTCTGGGACCTAGAAGAGAAGCAAAAACCAATACAAAATGCTATCAGTTCATAGACGATTGAGCTAGAAGGAACCCTGCAAAGTCCCATTCAACTCCCTCACTTGACAGGAGAAAGGAAATCGTTTGCTAAGTTCCCACAGAACTCCTAATTCCTGTGCATTCATTCATTCCATAAGTATTTATTGAGGATCTACTGTGAGGATCTAGCTCTGTGTTAGCATGAAAGAAGGATGCACTTGGTGAATTGGGGATGGGTGATTTCTGCCCCCATGAGCTCAGAGTAATCCAGGACATTAGTAACATCATAAGGGTGTTTTAGTTGGCCGGGGAAGGCTCAGCTAAAGAGGTGACATTTATGCTGCGATCTGGAGAGGGAAGTGGGGCAGCCATGGGGAGCAGAGGCTCCCCCATCTCAGTTACTCCTGCCTGCAAGGAGAATCTGGCATTTCCCCGCAGCCAGTGTCTACCTGTCACTGATCTGGAGGGAGCTGCCGGAGCCCGGAGGAGAAGAGGCATTTAACTCCAGCGGCATTCTTAGTCTTATAGAAACCCCGGGGAGTTTATCACATCTTAGACCCTGATAGCATCTGTATTAGAAACGAGAATCCGACCAGACTGCTTGTGAAAGATTAGCTTTAGTTCTTTCAGGAGAATAAATGGCTTATACCAACTCTGACCTGCTTTGTCTGCGTGCTGCTGCCAGGCAGCTGCCCTCTACCCCAACAAGATGGCCACGTGAGGACTCCTGGAACGAGTCTGTCGTTTCCAATTCGGTAGAGCTAAAAAGTCTTTTGTGAGCATTGATTCTGCCCAGAGCTGTGGGGGGGGACAGGAGCGAAGGCACAGCCTTTACCTTTGAAAGACACATAACTCATAAGAGAGTAAGATTCTTACATATCCATTCATTCAACAGATGCAACCCAAGCATAGTACCATATGCCAGGCACTGTGCTAGGCACTGGGGATGAGCTGCAATCAGATGTTTCAGACGTGTGAGTGATCGTAGTAAATTGTAAAAAGTGAGCAGGGAGCAGAAAGTTATTTACCAAGCCCATGAGTCCAAGAAGGCTTCCTGGAAGAGGCGATGCCTGAATCGAGAATCAAACATGAGTAGTTAGCAATGAAGGAACCAGGCAGAGAAGAGAGGGCATAAGTGTCAGCATGAACCAAAGCACAGATAACCAGGCACATTTAATGATAATAAAATAGGTGCTGTATTGATGCCTCTATGTGGATTATATCATCTAAACTCCAACAACCTTCTGAAGCAGACTATGATTTATTTTCCCATTTTCAAATGAGGAGATTTGGGTACAAGGATATTATATACAGCTAGCAAATTGCAGACCTGGATTCCAACCCGGGCATTCTGACTATTGAATTCGTATTTCTAACCACTATGCTTACACTACATCTATTTGGAAAATTATCTGTAATTCTATGTAATTGGATACTTGAGTTATAATGGGGTGTGGGGTAGGGAGGGGAGTGGTGCCAGGATTGAAGGGCTTCAGACACAATCTTTGAGGGAGTCAGACCTGTAAGTAGGGCAATAACATGATCGTATTTGAATTTTAGAAAAATGTCCATGGAAGAGGTTTGTTGGGGGGAGTTTTTGGAGTCAGGGCAACCAGTGAGGAGGGTGTTGCAGTCATCCAGGAAAGAGCTGATAGTGACTTGACCAATGGGCATGGCCCAGTGGGAAGGGAGGAAGTGGTATATTTGAGAAAATGAGCAAGACTTAGTGACTGCCTGCATATGGATGGAAAAAATGGGAAACTCCAGAATTCTGGCTTGATACAGCACTATCACAATAGCTGAGGTGAGAAGAAAATTATTTTTTTCATTACAAATGAGAGAAGAAAAGAGGTTTGGGTTAGGATTGCAGCTGGAATGTGAGGATGAAAAGGCTTGGCACCAAGGGAAGTAGAGTATTAACTGTTGATATCTCCTTCCATCCCTGACCATATAGGAAGGAATTGGGGAACAAATATCCTATGTGTATAATAATGATGTTCAAAATAGAGCTTTGCTTTGGAGGGCAATCTGAGGAGCAGGTAGAGGTAAGGAATGCAAGGGACCACAACTGCAAGACGTACTCTGCTCTATCTAGCCTTTCTTCTTAACTTAGCAGGAAAAGCCTACTGGGAAAGAGGGAATGCTCAGACCCAAAGGGATCAGGAGGCGGCAAAACTTGAGTACAAAGAATTGAGACAGCAGGAGAGAACATGGCAGAAGAGGCAAGGAAGAGACTTAACTTGAAGGGATGCCCTGAGGTCTTACCACAGATGTAGGAGCTCCTAAGGGCACAATCCCGTTTGTTTGGTATCCATCACAGGAAGAGTTCAAGTGTTTAGAAGCCCATGTGGGGCTGCTGTCCATTGTCCTGAAATATCATTGTGCTCCAGGGTGTTTCTTCTAATCCTGAATTCTGATCACATCTGTCACATCTCTCCCAGTGCTCATAATTTTCCTTAATTTCTTGATGAAAAGATTGTGATTTCTGTGCTAATGAGGGAAAGAAAAAAGACTGAGCCTTGACTTATATGTATAGGTATCTAATTTTATGGATGTTTGATTATGTTTCCAACAATTATATAATGATTTCCCCTCGGGGAACTTGAGTGAGGAACTTATCCCCTCTTATCCTGATCTGACATGCTTTTGGGTAGATACTCATCTCCCCACCCCAATATCCTGATTTGACATGCTTTTGAATATGTAACTTGCCCCGCCCCCACCCCAATATTCTGATTTGACATGCTTAAGGGTCTTAGGGATCTAATGGGGGAATAAAATATAGACAGTTGAAAAGTAAACATCAGTTTGGGTCATGTATTTGTTCCATTCATCCAACAAACATTTACTGAGCCCTTACTATACTGCAAGGAACTGGGAGGCAGGGGGTATGGAGGTGAGTCATGGTCCCTGCCCTCATAAAACTTATACAATCTAGTATCTAAGCAGACATTGAGCAAGTGCAACGGGTGTTCCACATAGGAGATAAGTAGTGTGTGCCTTCTAACTCTAAGGCACAGGTGCCGTAAGCACACAAAGTTAGCCAAGACAAGGTCTCCCCCTTTCAAGCCATATATTTGGGAGGGTGGCGTAGGCACAGATAGAACAAGGATAAAATAACATAAAGAGTGGCTCAGACAGAAAAGGTGTAGGTATTTCAGAGACGTCCGTCTGGACTGGGGTGATTGGAGATGGGTTTGAAGAGGAGGTGGGATTGATCAAAGGGGGCCACAGGGCAACTATCAGGTGAATGTTTCAGGGATGGGAAAGAGAGGAGCCCAGATGAATTAGGAATCAGAAGGAAACAAGGTTGGAGAGGTTTTTTTTTTTGGTACAGTCCTGGAGGTTCTTGAAAGCCAAGTCAAACCATTTGAGTTTTATCTTCTTTCAAGTGTGGGGAGGTGAGTTGTATTAGGATGAAAGAGTAATTCTTGGAATAGTGATCTGGTGATCAGGGTCAGAATAGGGTACTGAAAAAAAAAGGGAACTCCTCAGCTTCTTCTGTGTGAGGGGAGGGACATATATGGTAGGTGTGAAACCCAGGCCCACATCTCATGTCAATCTACAGAGACATCTGGGGGAAGGAAGAGAAAGAAATTAATCCAGACATGGTAAGGATGCAATATATAAACTCATTCATTCATTTATTCATTCGAATATTTATTTAGCATCTTCTATGTGCCCATCTCAGAGCTGCTTGTAAAAGTTTGGTAAGAACAGATGTAGTTCCCACTCTCAGGCTTCCTTCCTAGTGGCAAGGACAGGTGTTGAGCAGGTAATTAGAATCACAGGTAGCTCAGGAAGCATGTAATAGGGCATTAACCTAGTCTAGAAAGCTGTGGAGGTGATGTGTAAGCAGAGAACCTGAGCGCTGAGCAAGAGAGGACAGGCAATGGAGACAAGAAGGACCAGCATGTGAACAGGGTGATGGGGGGCTGCCAAAAGCTCAAAGATATGAAGCCCAGATGATTTCTCATGAGGAAGCTCAGAGTTTAAAGAAGGACCAGCGTGCGGTCGCTAGAATCTCAAAGCAAATCAAAAGGAAGAGGGGATGGTTTGAGCACAAGACTGAGAACTTTGATTCCCTTTCAAGCCACAAAATGACTAATCTCATATTTTAGAACTGCCACATCCATCTTCCTGTCTTCCCATGTTTTGTTCTTTGTCTTTCAAATAAGTGATGGGTTTTGCTCTCTCTTTTTAAAACCGGAGAAACATATATATAACATAAACTTTCCCATCTCAACCACTTCCAAGCATACCATTCAGTTAGAATTAAGCACATTGGCAGTGTTGTACTACCCCCTTCACCAGCCATTCCCAGAAACTTCCTCTCACCCCAGGTGGAAACCCTTCACCCATTATGTATTAACCCCTATTCCCCCTCACCCACACCCCCTGCCCCTGGGAACCTATATTCTACTTTCTCTCTCTGTAAATTTGCATATTCTAGCTATTTCATGTAAGTGGAATCATACAGTATCTGTTCTTTTGTATCTGACTTATTTCACTCAACATGATGTCTTCAAGGTTCATCCATGTAGTAGCATGTATCAGAACTTCATTTCATTTTTACAGTTGGATAATATTCCACTCTATATGTATACTACATTTTATTTATCCATTCATTCTGCTGATGGGCATTAGGGTTGCTTCTAGCTTTGGGCTTTGGTGAATAATGCTGCTATGAACATTGGTGTACAAATACCTGTCCCAGTCTTGCCATTGTCTTGCCTTGGCTAGATTGACCACCATTCCACCCCAGGTCTAGTGCCACCATCTCCAAGGAACTCCTATGGGAAGGGCTGTTGGGATTACTCACTTCTGGGTTCCCGACACCACATTAGCCCTCCCATTGCTCTCACTCCCACAACCACTCAGGAGGCAGATGATTTTACCCCAATACCACCATCACCGTAGAGACAATCTAGCACAGAGGTTGAGGACTTGGAGCCCTGAAGCCCCACAGGCCAGGATTTCACTGTATAATCCAGGACAGGTGTATTCACCTCGCTGAGCCTCATCTATAAAACAAAGCTGATAGTGGTAGCCCTCTCAGGATGGGTGTCAGGGTTCATGGAGAAATGCATGTCAATCATGTAGCACAGTACCTGGCTCACAGTGGCTGCTTTATCCATCTTCCTATTGAAAAGAGGAACCAAGACTCAGATAGGTGAGATAAGGTATCCAAGGTCATGTGATAAATAAGTGACAGTCCCTGGATTTGAACTCAAGACTCTCTGATTCCAGAACCCAAGTTCTTCCCTTCTTACCACAGTGACTTTGCTGATATCCTTTCATGTTTTTGCACCACACATTTAAGAAACACAGACTATCTGCTCAGCTTCGCACAGACGCAATCTCGTTTAATCTTCCCAACAGCCATTTGAGATAGACAGTTTTCCCTTTCTGCAGTGATCTGCATAACAAATCTTATCTTCCTCCCAAAACTGGTCTGTGCTCAGCATTCCCCTTCTCAGAAAAGTCACCACTGTCCACATTGTTGCTCAAGCAGAAACCTGGGTGTCATCCTTGACACCTTCTGCTCTTTCAACCACTCCCTCGAACCATATCTCATTCAATCCCAAGAATTCTTGACTCTAAACAGATCTCTGCCAAATTTGATTCCCTTTTCAGTCTCCACTGCTAGCCAAGCCTCCTCATCTCTCACCTGGACTGGTCTTTTGCTTCCAAAAGATCCATCCAGAAAGCGGAGTGATATTTGCTAATCGAGTTATGTCACCTTCACGTCCATGCTTAAAATTCCTCAGTGATACCCCGTTGCTCTTAGGATAATGTCTGCTCTTCAAAATGGGCTGCCGAGATGACCTTTGGCCATCTCTCATATCAAGGATCCCAATCACAAAGTTCAGTGCTAGTAACACAAAGAATAAACTCAGGGTCATTCCAATTCTGGATTCTTGGCAGACTCTGAAGCTGCATTTGCTAGGGTAATCACTGCAGGGGGGAATGTTAATATTTGGTGACTTTGAGGGCACAGGAGTTGACAATAGAGCACAGCCTTTGTGAGGGCTTGCTGAGAAGAAACATGGGGAGCAGGAGGAGCAATTACCTTGGAGTCAGTCCCCTGAGTTTTGCCCTAAGCGTGCTGCTTTCCAGCTGTGTGACCTCAAGCAAGTCACTTAACATCTCTGAGCCTCCATCTTGTTCACTATGCAAATGAAATAGATAGATGACATGAGCTGTACAAACTATAGGGCTTAACACCAAAATGGGGCATTAGATTGAACTGTGTGAAATTGCAGATACTCGACCCTTATCTAGGTACTAAAATGATCATTTCACATGTTTGTACTTCCAAACAGGGTTTAGAAAACTTTTTCTCTAAAGGGCCAAAGAGTAAATATTTTAGACTTTGCAGGCCATATGGTCTCTGTTGCAACTACTCAACTCGGCCATTGTAGGGCAAAAGCAGCTGTAGATAATGCATAAAAGAAAGAGCATGGGGGAGCGGATGTAGCTCAAGTGGTTGAGCGCCTTCTTCCCATGTACAAGGTCCTGGGTTCAATCTTCGGTACCTCCTAGAAAAAAAAGAAAGAAAGAAAGAGCATAACTGCATTCCGATAAAACTTTATTTACAAAAACAGGTAGTGGGCCAGATTTGGCTCATACACTGTAGTCTGCCAACTCCTACTTTAAACCCACGGATTTTCCCTTGTCAAAATGTAGGGGAGAAAGTAGAAAAAAATAAAAAATAAAAAATAAATGTAGGGAAGGAGAGCAGATGTGGCTCAAGTAGTTGAGCAGCTTCTTCCCACATGGGAAAGTCCCAGGTTCAGTTCCTGGTGCCTCCTAAAAACAAACAAACAAACAAAAACAACAACAAGCAAACAAACAAAAAACCAACTCAGGGGAGCTGATGTGGCTCAGTGGTTGAACACCGGCTTCCCACATATGAGGTCCTGGGTTCAATCCCCAGCCCCAGTACCTCCAAAAAAAAAAAAAAAAAAGTGGGAAATGATTCTAATGTGGACTCTTCATAGAGGAGCTGCAAATGCCTAGCATGTTGCCTGGCTAATCACAAATACATGTTCATTTCCTTCCTTCTTCGTATTTTCTCTTCCAAGAAAGGCAACTAGAGAGAACCAACGTGTGACTGTCCTGCCAGCCATCTGTGTTCAAATTGCACCATACATATTTTAGGAATGGAGGAAATGTACAAGCACTGACACCCCACCCCCCATCTTAATGACATCATGGACAGTGTACAGGGCCCCAAAATCCCATCTCCTGAAAGCTCCTTCACATGGCTGGGCCTCCCAGAAATTTACCCTGGAATGAAATGAGGGTAGTGGAACTGGGCAAATTTCCTTCACCCACCAGATGCACCTCGCTTGCTAATCTGAGTCCCCTTAGCTTAGGCTCCTTTTCCTTCTAGCAGCCTGCTTGAGTCCTCTGAGCCTGGTAGGAATTCCTGACTTTCTTGTGCGAACAGAACCTCGTGCATGCAAGTTCTAAGCTGGGAAGGAAATGAATGTTTCCACCAAATTAGGCCAAGTAATACCCATGTTCTCCAGGGGGGAATTATTTAAATAGCATCAAAATCAATTTCCGTGCCATTAAATATTCTGGTCTGTGTTTTAATTGAGACGATTACATATTCCCCAAAATGAGAAGAGCTATTTGAAGAATCGTGTCTTTTGTCTCTCCTTCTTGCTGGAACTGACAAGGAAAGCACCTCAGAGAGCTACAGTCCACCATTTAGCCTGCCTCCATTCCTATTCATCTTCTTTAGCGCTAACCTGGTTTATTATTTTTCTTTAAGAAATAAAAATGGAGCTTTGAGAGGCTCCCAGGGCACTGGGAACTCTGAGTTCTTCAAATAGAATAAACCAGGTCATTCTGTCGTCTTGTCTTTAAGGGCTTGGGTTTGCAGCTGGTTGCAAGCGGTGGACGCAGTCTTGATGTCTCAGTAGCTGGCTGGTATGTCTGTTTAAAGGGACCAGAGGGACAGGGGTCGTTCCCAACCTTTGCTGCTCCCAGGCCTTTCTCCTAATTAGCAAATGTTTCATGTGCATCTTTTAGGCCCCTGGCAGCACTCTGACTCCCTGAAGGGACTCCCAGTCTGGCTGGGGAGATATGTCTGAAAACAAGTCATTAAAATGCAGCATACTCAGAGCAAGAATAGAAAGCAGGGCCCCTGGTAAGGGTTCCCACACCTCTCATCCTGGTTGCAGTTAATTAGCTGTGTCATTGTTTCACATGGGTCTCCCCTCCCAGCCTGCCAGCTGCAGGAGAGTAGAGAACAGCTCAGTGCTATTTCCACTGTGTCCCCAGTGCCTAGGAGAGTGGCAGGTACAGAGAAGGGGCTCGATACAAACTGAATGAATAAAGGAAGAAGGAATAAACGAATGAATGAAGGCAAAATACTGCAGGAGCACAGGGGAAGGAGTGAGTACCTATGTCTTCCAAAGGGATGTGAAAAAGACTCTACTGACAGATGATGTCAGGGCTGAGAGGTTTAGGATGAGCAGAGATTTACCAGATGGCCAAAGAAAGGGAAGGCATTGCCAGTGGAGAACATAGTGTGCAAAGTCGTAGTTATACAATTCAATCAAGAGCTCTCATTTATTCAGTGTTTACTATGTGCTACGCTCTTTATATGCATCTGCTCGTTTAATTCTCAACAACCCTAAGCAGCGGTTCTCTTATGCCCATTGCACAGATGAGCAGACTGAGGTCATGGAGCTTAACTCCCAAGCTTACATCACTAAGAAGTGGCAAAAGTATGCCTCCAGGCTCGGTTGTAACCGCTGGGATTTATTGCCTGGCCTGCCAAAGCATAGGGTTTGGAAACTGTCAAGGAGTTTGATATGGCTGTAGGGGGGTGTTGGAAGGTAGTACTTTCCTTAGAGAGTCTTGAATACCAGGCAAAAGATTTTGTATTTCCATTGATAGGTCAGTGTTTCCCAAACTGAAATTCTTTGGAGCCCTGTTTGACAAGATGTAAATGATTGAGAGTGGGGAAAGGCGAAAAGGGAAAGGGACTCATGTGCGAATGATTTGGGCAACATGGTTTAAATCAAGTTGAACACATTTTTTTTTTTAAGCAAATCAATTTTATTGATACATATTAATAAACCATACAATTCATCCAAAGTGTACAATCAGTGGTATTTGGTATAATCACATAGTTGCGCATTCATCACTTCAATCATTATTAGAGCATTTTCATTATTTCAATAATAATAACAATAAGCAAAAAACAGACAAAGAAAATTCCTCACCTCTCAATCTCTCAATGTTTTCCCTGCTGTACATAGCTGCTATTTCTGGCTATTCTTGCACAATTATTTATTTGTTTACTAAGCAGTTTTATTGAGATACATTCACATACCATTTGATCTATCCAAAATGTGTAATCAATGGCTTTTAGTATAATCACAATGCTGTACATTCATCATCTCAAAAACTTTAGAACAATTTCATTACTCCAAAAGAAAAACTCCATGCCCCTTAGCATTCCTGCCCCAGGCCTATATAACCACTAATCTAATTCCCTCTTTATAAATTGATTTATATTTGCAGTTTATATAAATGGAATCATACAATATATAGTTCTCTGGAACACATTTTCTTTTTGCTGCAGGACTTGTCAGAGCCTTTACCATGAAGGTGGGCACTGCAGTTGTCCAAAAGGAGAAGAAAGCGTCTTCAAACTTGCTTCTGTGGCCCACTTCGCAATAGCCCATGGAATAGTGGGTTTGGGGGTTGCTGGCATAGATGATGGAGAGCCCGTGGAGGGGTTTTAAGGCAGATGAGAGGCGTCAGGGTGGATGGCGGACTGGAGAGACTAAGAGGCAGGAGTTAGAGTTTGGAGGCTCTGCTGAATCCAAGGCCCTCCCTGCCAGGATGTATGTGAAGGTCATTGGCAGGGCTGGCTTGCATCTGGCCCACTGGCATCAAAGAGAGGCTTCTACTCATGGTGGGTCCAGTGGGGAAGAAACTGAATTAATTCACACAGTAGTAGCCAAACAAAGCCATGTTGCTTCTGTATAGAACAATGGGCTGGCTTTTCAGGGCAATTTAATGACTGTGGCATATCGCCCAGGCCATCAATTAAATTCCAATCCAATTTCCTTCCAAAGCTTTCTCTGCCTTGGGAGTTCCTTTGAACGTGGAGCAAATCTGGCTGATGAGGCAGGAAGATGGGTCGGCCAAAATGCACAATGACTTTGCCTCTCACAAGAGCCAGCCTCTCAGATCTCGTCTCCCCTTCCAAGGAAGGTCACCCGGCGTTGACAGAAAATGAGATAGAATTAGATCATAGAAAAAAATTTTAGCAATGGCAGGAGTCTTGTTTAGCCTAATCCCTCCACCCTGCTTTACGTAAGAGGAAACTGAGGCTCCGCGAGGAGGGGTGGCCAAGATTACACAACCATTAAATATGCTTCCTAAACGGGTCTCGCTGCTGCTTCTCTTTCTGCACTACAGCCCACTCTCCATTCAGCAGCCAGGGGCATCCAGTGCCTTAGTCTGATCCTATAACCCCTTTGTGCTAAAATCTCTCCAGGGTTACCTGTTAAAATTAGATTAAAATCTAGATGGCTTGGGATGGATGTGGCTCAAGTGATTGAGCTCCCACCTACCACATAGGAGTTCCCTGATTCGGTCCCCGGTGCCTCTTAAAGAAGACAGCGAGCTGACGCGACGGGCAGGCGCAGCAAGCTGATGCAACATGATGACACAACAAGAGACACAAGAAGAAAAACATAATGAGAGACACAACAAAGCAGGGAGCAGAGGTTCCCGGTGCCTCCTAAAGAAGACAGCGAGGGAAGCGGGTGTGGCTCAGTGGATAGAGCCCCCGTTTACCATATGGGAGGCCCGGGTTCGCGTCCCGAGGCCTCCTTGTGAGGGCACGCCGGCCTGAGCGGTGCGGTGGGCTGATGCAGCAACCTCACGGCAGGAAGCGGGTGTGGCGCAATGGATAGCGCACCCGTTTACCATATGAGAGGCCCCGGGTTCGCTT